>BHFT01060846.1:0-20946 GCA_004320025.1 Laticauda laticaudata
TTCGGAGGTGTCATCCGCTTCCATCCACTTTCATCCGCTAGGCTTCCGATGAACATCCATTTAACATCCCCATTACATACTACCCACGTCCGTTCTTTTCCGTTCTATTTATGCAAATTTTCGCCAATTTTTGGAGCGGATGAAAACGGATGGAGCCACCCCCGAAATTTTGCTCGTCCACTGTGTCCTTTATGCATACATTTTGTGTCCATCGGCCAGTGGGACCGGGCCTTAAGAAAGCAACTCTAGGTGGAGCACTGAATATACATATCCTTTTTCTATGTAAACACATATTTACCAATCATATCTTGGATAAATCATTATACTATATTGTCTAATACATTTGAAAAGCAATTTTAGTTTTGTATATTATTTTTACAAAAATACTTATATATGAGTTCTTGCCCATTTAGTTTAATTGGAAAACTGTAGTTTAAAAGGTTTGATTAACCCAATAGGATAACTGAATTTCAATTCACACATCGCAGGTGGTATTCAGCAGGTTCTGACCAGTTCTGGAGAACCGGTAGTGGAAATTTTGAGTAGTTTGGAGAATAGGCAAATACTACCTGACTGGAGATTTTACAGTATCCTTCCCCTGCCACCAAGCCATGCCCACAGAAGCGCCACACCAAGCCACCACCAAGCCACACCCACAGAAGCACCACACCAAGCCACCGGTTTGGCTTTTTACCGGTAGTAAATTTTTTTGAATCCCACCACCGTCACACAATTATACTTGCCAGGTATAAAAACAGGTCAAATGTATTTCCAAGGCCTAAGGTGTATGGTTTCTGAATGTGTCTTTTTTCCTAACCGCTTTTTAAATTATTTAAATCCGAATCCTTAATAAATATATATATTTATATTCTTTAAGGTTCAGTGGTGAAAATCCTTCTTTCTTACCTCTTGCCTTCAGATTTTCAGTTCAATGCTGCAATTATTGTTTGGGTATTATTTGCTCATTGGATTTTATTTTTCTGGTTCTTATATTGCAAACCTGCTGGTTGAAATATATAAGTGCCTATGTATGATAAACTTTACGTGGTTCAGTAATTGTTAAGAGCATCAGCAAGATAAATCATTGTTCTGAAGGTCAAATTCCTTGAGCATAAGTGAGGCCCATATTATAGGCAGAACTAGGAGAATGGCTGAGACCTAGCTGTTAGGTTGAGAGTCTGGTTTTCTGTCTCTGTCTCCGTCTCTCTCTCTTTCTCTCTCTTTCTCTATTTGCTTTAGGGGTTTTCTTCTTTTCCTTATGACCGGTTGTTTAATGACCATTCAAAGGTTAAATGGACTTCCCTGGAGCCATTTATGACCCAGATTCAAACTTCTGAAGGCTGTACCCCAAAGTTCTGTGACTGCACTTTGGGTGCTCAGTAATTAGCCTGTATTCATAATCATTTGCAGCATTCCATGGTTACAAGACCGTTTTACAACAGTTTTCCCCAAAATTGGCATTTAAGTCCAGTTTTCAGCAAAACTGGCCCACTGCGAACCATTGGTTTGCTTAATGATCCTTCCAAAAAAGGTCATAAAATGAGGTTGGTTTTGTGGGTGACTCAATTTATAACTGTCATGACTTAGGGCTCTAATGGATAGGCTCCTATAAAATAGTTGGGAATTTCTTATCAGAAATATACCTGCTGAGGATTTTTAAAAGTAAGCCAAAGGCTTTGTGAATTTAAGTTGCAAATCATGTAAAATTGCAGAAAATATCCCAGAAAAATTTCAGTTGCCAATACCTCATTATAAACTCGCAAGCTAACAGGGTTATCATTTGCCAGCCGAAAAGATCAGAATGCAAATTTTAATATAGCACAAGTGCATTTGAATTAGGATTCACAAATACAACGCTCACCATTATGCTTTTGTCAGGTATTGGATTGTATTTTTAAGATTTTTTATTTTACAGGGGCCTTGTGCAGTGAGTCACAGCAGGCTCTGAAGATTTCATATTAGAAGGTTGGCAATCACCTTGTAACAGCACTAGGAAAATATAAAGCTTTAGAAATCAAATCAAATAATTGGACAAATAATTGTCAGCACTGACTTAGGAAGAAGGTAAGTAGAGCTCAAGAGATTCAGGACCTAAGGCTTTCTGGAAGACCATGTAATCTGGAAGTGATGGGGGATAATCCCAGATCTTCTTACCTAGCATGGGTCCCAATGCTGAACTAATTATAGTCTCACAGCTAAGCAATTAGGAACACATTATTCAAAGGCTAGGTCAAATCGCCCGACGGATGCAAAACGTATGTAAAAGGACACAGCGGATGGCCAAAAATCCAGGGGTGGCTCCATCCGTTCTGCGTTCTTACCGCTCTCAAAAGGGCAAAATCGTGCATCAACAGAACGGAAAAGAACGGATGGGGGGAAGACATGAGCGATGGATGTAAAACAGATGCTAACGGAGCTACGGATGAAATGGATGGAGCGAGATGCAGTCCGCAGGGCTTGCGGGGGAGACATAGCAAAGCGGACACGTATGCGAAATGCGTAGCGGATGCAAGAGCGGATGCGTAGGGATGACGGCGGATGCCGAAGCGCATCCGCTTTCATCGCTTTCTACATCCGTGACTAACGCTGTGTGTCCGTCCGCATCAGTTTGGCGCGTACGTCCTGTGTCCTTTTCTGCTGAGCGGATTTTTGAGGTTGCGCGGATGCGCAGCAGATGCCTAGTGGATTATAGCGGCAATGCATAACGGATGACGACGAGTATAACGGATTTCCCCGTAGCTAGCGGATGGTTATAATGGACGCGGGTTGGATACTTCATCCTTCTCAAAAGTTCTTGTGCAGCTCAAAACTTTTGATGTGATGAAATCACAGTAGAGGAATGCTGGAGGATAGAGAGTATAATCATGGATGCAGTGAGTACACAACGGATGCCATCCGCGTTTTTCCAACGGATGGCAAGCGTTTCTCTCCATTTTACATCCTCTTTGCATCCATTGGTGCAGTGTGACATGGGCTTAAGGCAAGAATGGGATTTTTTTAAAAAAGGGAAATCATTGAGAATTGATAGGGAAACTGGCACAATTATAACTGCACTGTGAGAATTTGTTTTGTCATCCTGGCATTATTATGGCTTTTTAGCTTTTGAGCACAGCATTTGAGTACAAAATTATGAAAATAATTTTCAAAATCTCTCCCACTCCATTTCTGTGCGACCGTCTCATTCTTTTTTCTAATTTCATGGGAGGGGACAGACTTTGTGGGTTCCATGGTTTGAAAAAACAGGCTGAGAAATGTTTATTGTAAGTAACCATATTACCAATACTGACAAAAATAACCAAAAATAGTTGCAAAGTTTACACCTTAAAGCAAAAGGTGTAACTTCAAGAAAAAAAAGCAAAAAATTCAGCAACTTTATCATGAAGTATATATCCACATGCTACCTGCTTATCCTGCCCGACTAAGGTTCCCTGGTGAATTTATTTCCCTTTTTTAAAAGCTGATCAAATATTTTTGTTCTGAGAAGTCACTACCAACTTGTAAACCAGGCTTTACCCGTAAAGTGGCCCTTGTCGGTTAGTAGCTCAAACACTCAGGATGGAAAATAGGACAGACTGGCTCTGTGCGCTCCTGGAGAAAAGCAGAAAATAATCTCCCCTTAAAGAAAATAATCCATTTTTCTGATTTATTTTTATTTTGCTTCCAACTTCCCAAGAGATTTGTATGAATATTTATTCAACATTCTTGCTGAAATTTGAAAGCCATATCTTGTCCATAAACCTATTTCTTTAGTTGCGATGAGTAAAAGATGATCATAAACAGAACAAGGGTTTTGGATTACAGAAGAGCAGCAACAAATGAATTCTTGGCAGCTTTATCCTTTATCCATCTTTTTTGAGGGGGAAGTGGGATATGTGACAGTTAATTTTGGACCTATAAGGATACTTGAGGAACTGTCTTGCCCCAATTACATCCACCCGTCCCACAGTCAAGCAGGGTGGGTATGCTACGTCCCATCAGAGTTTTGATTGGTGAGTTCTTGGAGGCTCTTCTCAGCTGCTGTCCCCAACCTTTGGAACATCTTATCCCCAGATAAAGTGCCTCCCCACTCTTCTGGTTTCCCAAGATTATTAAGACCCGACTTTGTCAGTTAGAATGGTGTGTGTGTGTGTGCGTATGTATGTGTCTCAAAGTACGGTGCAGCCCTGGCGATGGTGGCTTGAGGACACTCCTGCTGTCTTGTTAACCTTGTAGCCTTTTGAATATTATACACTGATTTTTATTTTTACCAGGAATTTTAACTTGTTTTTAATTCTCTTTAATTTATGCTTTTATTCACATATTTATATGGTTTCTTGTGATGGGTAAAAGAATTATTTAGATGAGATCGGTGGTGTAGAAATTTAATCAATAAATAAAATTTAAGAATATTCAGGTTGTCCAGAAATTATTAATAAATCGTTTCTAAATATGAAGCACTGCAATGTAATTTTTTTTCAAAGAGAAAATTGTGATTGATGATTTATTCATACATAGTTCAGCGGCAGTTCTTGATGCTCATATGGGACATTTATGCAAATACTTTATTCATTTGTAAAATGGTGAATGAGAAATACTTTCCCCATCCTTTTGCCCTGACTTTCAAAACAGTTGCCCATAACTGTTTTCATATGTATAAAACAAAGCATTTTATTGGGCTTGTGCTCACTTAATTGTCAATTTTCTGTAGAAACAGTGGTGACAGTGCAACTTCTTGGTGGTCAGTGCAACTTTCTACATAAATGGGATATAATATTCTTCTCCCACCCCCAAATCACAATCTACCAGAAAAAAAAAACAAACTCAAGCACATATTTATTTGTATTGCACCATTTTGTTTCTACCTTTTCAGAGTTGTTGGTTTTTTTGGTAAAAACATAAAACTTGGAATGCATATATTCATTCTATTTCATAAAATAGGCAATGCCACCTAGAAAAGGATAAAAACACATAAACCTGGATAACAAACTGGGTAGCACATTAGTCTCCCATGACTTGACCACTGTTTTGTCCCATATTAATATTTGAACTTTTCACTATATACTTTGTTCTCTGGCACAACTAGGATTTTTTTTCCTTTACAAAAAGAAGAAATGAAGAAAAAGAAGCAAATATTTTCACTTGCTAGGAGAGGACCATCACTTCTTTATCCACTGTGCCAGATTCTTGTCCTTTAATCATTATGTGGCAGCCAAAAATTCAATAGGCACAAGCACTCCTGATACTTTCCCAATAGCATTGAACTACAATTCCAGTGAGGAAGGGTGCTGGAAACAGAGGATCAGGAAGGGCACTATTTTAAGATATCAGTTTTGGGAAAAATCTTCCTATTGAATTTCTGTTAGCCAGAACTTAAAAGGCACAAAAGCACCTCAGAGGCTACAATACAATATGTGAATTACCCTCTTTTCCTAAACCATTATTCTCAATCAAAATATTATTTCCCCCCCCCTCTCAACTTCTGCCTTCTCAACATCAATCACAGCTACCCCAGAATTCTTAAACCTCTCATATTCCTTTAAACAGTTTCACAAGGAAACCCGAGACAGAAGTCAAGCCTTTTCGCATAGCTCTCCCAAACTAAAGTTAGCCCGTGTTTCTCACATTTTAACAGTTCTTAAGTATCTCTTCATTCTCCCAACTGGTTCTTCAGACGACCCTCCCTGACTTCTTCAATTTTCCAGAACAGCTTTTTCCAAAATCAAATGTGAATTCTTTAAGGCATAGTCAACAAATTGTTTCATCCAAGGAACTCTTAGATGTATTAGCAGAATGGCTTTTATATTAGAATTCTGAAAAGACCCATATTCTACTGTTGCATTTATATCATAGGTTGGGGATGAAGAAATGGGCATTCCATCAAGCCCTGCACATGAACTAACTCCCAACTTTGATCTACTTGTCTACAAGAAAGATCCTATACAGGCGTAAGTATCATGACATACTTGGGGGGAGGGGGAACCCTTCACCATTAGGTGCCATGTGCTTTATTCCATATCATCCCAGAAGAAGCCAAGCCTTTGAAAAGCAAGCAGAAATAGAGGGAAGTCAGGATCATTTCTTAGAGAGGGTAAGATGGATTCTATCATCGGCACCCAGAATGACAGTATATACAGGAATGGAGTGCTCCTTTCTTCCCCATGTCACATGCAGCAGGTGGTGCAAAGGAGTGCAGCAGGGAGAAAAAAGATCTTTAGACCAGGCAGTTTCTTATGGGAGGCCTGGGATCATGTCACAGTGTTCAGCCAAGGCCTGGCTTCGCCTGCCTCATGGGGCACAATCAACAGCAACTCACATGGGCTTTGGAAAAGCACCTCCTGGAGAAATATCCTGTGGGGAAAAAGAACATATTAGGAATCCAGCTGGGTCTCCTGTGAGTGAGCCTCCAACCACCATTCTCACCATCCCAGCACCATTCTTCAAGGACTCCAGCTTTCTCCAAGCTTCATCCTAAAAATGCATTGTGGAATGTTGTTCAAAAGTCAGCAGAGATGTGGCTACTTAGAGCAGTCAATCAGTTTCTTTCCTTTTAGCAACTTTAACATCCACATTTTGGGTTTTCATTACATTATGTGATATTTGGTATTGCTTATGTATGATATGTTATACATTAGAGAAATCACTTTGAATTCATAATATGGAAGTAAAACATAATTCATAATATGGAAGAAAAAGGAGGCAATTACATCTTGACTACAACTCTATTGGTACCTGAGGTCAGCTTCACCACCAATTGGTGCTGGTGCCTTCAGTTTGGAGTCAAGATTATAATAGATGCCATCAAGCTGACGCACAGCAATCCAGTGGCGACGCCTCACAGGAAGAGACAGGAAACCCAGGCACACATTGGAAGGGACATTCACGATGAAGCCAATCAGTCCTGCCAGGGACAATTGCTCAAGGGGTCTATGAGACAAAGGGAGAAAGGAGCTTGGCAAAGCAACTAGATTAATCTGGCAGGAAGATGAAAAAACAATTCTGAAATGGCCAAGAGAATAGGATGATTTCACATCATGGTAAGCAGCTCCCAACTTAGTCAATCTATCAGTGAGGAAGTGCCAAAGACAGCTACAGAGAAAAGATTAGCAATCACACCTCAAAATGCTACAGCACCATGTTATTTTCAAATTATAAACTGTCTCAAGCAATGAGGCATGAAGGTGGAGGAGAAATCAGTAAAGATAGTTAGGAAAAGTAAGTGAAGGAGAACACTGAAGTAGAGAATGACAGAAACTTATTCTTTAAAAAAATAGAATGATAAGTTTGGAGTTGGCTGATTTTTGCCTGTTCAGAAAAAGTAGCAAGAAAAAATAGATAGGAGCTCCTTACCTTCGTTTATCCCACCAAATGGCTTCAAGTCCCACACTCTGAAGAGCTGCCATGATGACATTGACATCATAGTTCCCTGTCCCCAGAAAGCTACGGTGTGGATTCCATCTAGCATCAGGAGCCAGCCTGTGGGGAAAGAGATGACAGACATCACCAAAGGTTTGAAAAAAGAGGAAGGCCTCCCCTAAGTATTAGGGACACATTTGGAATACTTAAGAGTATGATAGGGATACTCTCACAAATGATTTCCACAAGAAGCATGGCTGATCCAATTGCAAGAAAATTATCTAGGAAGTATCTTTCTTTATATCCCATGGAGGCTACCAATATGCACCCTATTACATTCCTTAAATTACTTCAGCTTTTCTGATGAGGCAGGTTCTTTCTCAAAAAAACAAAAACAAAAAATGACCTGTCAACTTTATTTTCTTAGAGTGCATCCATGAAACTCCAAGAGCCATTTTGGAAATACAGGTGATGCTGGAGCTGATACATCACAGCATATTACTTGGAATAGTAAGGAATGTTCCCAAGTTGCCATGAACAACACACTGGAGACCCCAAATATAAGACAGAGGAGAGGCCACTATGCCTCACTTCCCTCTTCTTTTCTTGCCTGCCTGAGCCACACTGTCAGACTATATCCTCCTTGAGGGAAAGACCTTTCTTCCCTAAAGTTATAATGTGCCATGCCTATTGGCAGTATTGTGCTATTATTTTTCTTATCTCCAGCTTGTCCAAAATAAGATGTGTGGGTTTTTAAAGCATGCATTTCATGTATTAACTTTTTGTTTATTTCAAGCTGGCAAAATCTTATACTCCAGGGAGCTACTCCTGGAAATATATTGAGAATAAAGGATGTACACTTCTTTATATACAGCTGGTGCCTTGGCTTTTCCAGAGACTTATGATACTCTAGGGAAGCCCCTGAGACTCCTACTTGCCCTAGAATAAGACTGTATAAATGAACAATAAATCAACCGACCCAGACTGCAGCAGATTCAGTATTTAAGAGGCCTACTTGAAGCTTACACCTGCTTCCACTGAAATATTGCTGAATCTAAGATATTATCTTAATTGTACTAAACAATGTGCCACAATTACCAATTGTTTTAAATAAATACATGAAAGAATTCCTGGCCACTCATGTTGGAATAGTCTACTTTATTTATCAAGGGTGAAATCTTCCTTCTCAATCAGACTTGCTTTGCCCTGAGCACAATTAATCAGTTTCCAAAGAAACAAAAAAAGGCGGTGTCCCTTTCAGGCACTTGCAAATGCAAACAAAAGCGAAAAGAGATGGACCCTTTTCTATTATTTCTAAATAGCTTTTAAAGGAGAGAGAGAGAAACCACTTTATATTATGGAAGGAGATTTGACAAGCTCAATATCTATCCCCTACTTCCAGGACACCTGCAGAGTTTGCATTGAATAAGCTAGAAGGAATGGAATATTTAAATAAAATAAAATCAATATTTTAAACTCTACCTTTCTCTACTTTTCTAAAAGGATTCTGGGGCATACAGAAGCTGAAGCAACTTTAAACACTTCTCTGCATTGAACAGAGCTCCAATCATATTTCTGAACAAATTTTCAACTGGTAGACTTACATCATAAAAACGGATGATGTATATACCAACTCACTGTTATGGATGTTACATAATTAATTTGACAACAAAGCTTTAAACCCTTGGGATTCCCGCCCCTTCATTTTGGCTCACTTATTTTAGTTCTTTCCTGGAACCATAAACAGATGCTTGTCAGATTTTTAATATTTTTAAGGTTGGTATAATAAAATTAGAGCAATTGACTCCTGTGGAGATGCTCCCCAAAATATCCTAAATATGGGAATAATCAGTCCCAAAGAGAGGAAAACCACGCAAACAACCTACCTTTTACAGATTTCATCAGCTATGTCTTGGGTAAAGAGTCGTTCCTGCAGGACATTGTTGAGGGCATGGACGGCACATAGCTCCAGGCGCTGTCTCTCATGATAAACTGCAGGTGTTTGTCCCAGATTCCCAGACATCACATCCAAACTGACCTGAAAGGCTGTTCCCAGGAGATCAACCCTGGAGGAAAAAAACCAGTAAGAAAAGCAAGAATAGAGAATGCACCCAATCAGTACAATCCCATCAGCAGATAACAAGGAAAGATTTAGCGGCAGCATTAACAACATTGAATTCACCTCTGGCCCTTCTAGGTACCCGTAGTTCCTCCCTTTGTGTAGTTTGTCTCACAGCAATTCTTGTTCTCAAAGCCTCTTTCTTTTAGACATCCTTGGTTCTCAAAGTCTACTTTTGTTAGATAGACTTAATGTCTTCTCAATCTCCCTGCTTTGTTTGTTTTCTCTGTTCCTTCCTTCTCCAGCTCTTATGTCTGTTAAGCTTTCTCTAGGATCACAGCTCATCCAATAGATTCTCCTGGCTGCCCCACCCTTGTCAGATGCTAGGGAAACCTAGCCAATTGTTGACCAAAGCTTTACATTCATTATTGGCAGCATAAATGCCCTGAGTGCATCACAATATTAAATGTTTCCCAGAACCCAAGCAAATTATGGGTATTCTTAAGTACAATAGGATTGAAAATAAAACAAAAAAAATAAAAAATTGAAGTTTTAAAAGACCCAAATGTCCCTTTATTTTAATCACTGTAGTGGTAAACAAGTGGCTTAATGCATCTTGTGGGAGAGGAGCAGGGAGAAGACCACAATGCCCATCTCATATTTGGATGTTATTATCTGGGATTTAAGTCCAGAATGAATGGATAGTATCAAATTATTTTCCCTTAATCTATACTAATCAGAATAAATACAGCCACTTTGTTGAGATGTACAGAGAGATCTTTCCATTAGGAAATTGTATGTTAAAGTTATCCATAGCACAACTGTATTTCAGATGTGATAAATTTAACTTTCTGAAAATTATGGAAAGTTGAATTCAATAATCTGTTGGACAGCAGGTTGGAGAAGGCTATGGCATGTCAAAACTATCCTTCCTTGGAAGATCATTCACTCAAAATTTTCTGGAGCATCATATTCAAGGGACATAATATTCCACTGCAGGCAAGAAACTATACATAATATTTAAAGATCAACAATGTTGTGGCATTGATCATGACATAAAAACTCCTGTTAGTACTATACTGCTAAGTTTCCAAGACAAGCAATATTACAGCAGTAAAACAATAATACTTCATTAAAGTGTACAGTAAGTATCAAACATGCCAAAAAGACATGTACGGGTACTGGACTTATTACAAGGTAATGTACAATAGTCATCAAAACTTTCAAACCTGTAAGTCAAAATGGGCTAGCTAAAGACAGACTAAAAAAGATACTCTTATAAACTGTAAAATTGCTTCCATAAACTGGTGCGACGGATGCAAAGGTCCTTATAACATAGCTGCATTCTGTGCATGCTCGAAAGCATCACTCTTCACAGGAGTGGTTAACAATAAAAATAATCCGGATGCAAATCTAATTTCCATACCCTGCTGAATGTTTCATTTTTCGTCCACCAACAAGAGAAACAAAGACTTGTCAACCAGAGCAATTCCCAATGACCAACTCGTACCAGCATGCGGGAGGTGGGAGGAGTTTGGGAAAACAACTGCCAGAGAAAGTAAACTTACCCGGGAAAAAGCGAAAGTCCAATAAACGAGCCCCCCCCCTCACCATGGCCTCCCCAGAAATGGCTCTTAAAGGCCAGGCTGACTGTGCAGAGATGGAAAAACTACTTTTCCCAGCAAGCCTTGGGCATGACGATAGAACTACAATTCCCGGTAGGTCCCATGCGTTTGACCGGAAAAACGTAGAAACCACATTTCCCAGAATGCATCAAAAGGAGAGGCAATTGCTGCGTCTTGTTTCCCTTGAAAGAGACCTTGGGAGGGAACGTATTGATTACGGATTCTGGAAGAAGTTCGGCGTTCTTTATAATTTATATAAATATTACAGTATAGTTCCCAACCGGCGGATGAGAAATATTGTAACAGGAAAGCAAGTGTATTTGCAATCTTGATAGAATATTACGTTCAAAACACTTTATTTGATTTGATTTGTCAATTGCTTACAAGATAATAGGTATAAGTAAAAACATAGTTATGAATACATGGATACATATAAGAAAAATNAATAGGTATAAGTAAAAACATAGTTATGAATACATGGATACATATAAGAAAAATAAAAGAAACAATAGGACAGGGAGGGTAGGCCTTGTTTTATAAAGGTGTAGGATTTCAATTGTTATAAGCTAACCAAATTCTAAAAAGTTTAAGAAGGGCAGTTCATTCTAGGATTTAAATTGACTTTAGTATTTTATGCCCGATTATTATATATTATTATGTATTATATTAATTGCTTATACTGTGCCAAATGCAGAATACATATCCTTAGTGAAATATCTCTTATTGATAGCAAAATTGCTTCCAAGGCTCTTCTAAAAGCCAAGTTTTATTATTATATTGTTGTATGTTTTATTAATATTTTATTACTAAAATAATTTATTAATAAAAATTATTGTTTTATTAATATTAAGTTTTATTATTATATTGTTGTATATTGTATTATGTGTGGGTAATTTGTTAGATTCACAGTCTAAGTTTCTGGTAGAAACTTAATTCAAATTGTAAGCATAGACCTAAAAATCTGAGGGAAGCATCAAAGAATATGGACCATTTGAAGCAAGATGGGTTGTTTTTTTTATGTAAAATTAGGATTTTAGTTAAATTCAGTATGTCCTGATATTGGGGAAGTCCCTTAGGTAACTCCATTGTCAGTTGACATAGCAACAGATTTTCCATAAGCAGTCAACTTCAATATTTCATATTTTTTCCAATTGTTTTTGTTCAATCCTGGATCACCTGGAATAGCAATATCAGTGAACCAGACTTTCTTTTTTTTTTCTCAATATAAGGCATATTATAAACAAGATGTCTTGTCTGTTTCAATATTAAAGTTCCATAAGACCTGCTCATTTTCCAAAACTTTTTCACTTTGATAGTCTCAATAGTTTTTACAATATTCAAAACCAGACCTCTGGCAAAATTTAGAATGAATAATTCTGGCAATAACAATGATGCTACTGTATTTGTAGTCATTTTGTGATATTCTACTGCAGCCTTTGATCAAATGGTTAATTGTTTCATCCCTTTTACTACAATCAAGTCATTTTCTTCAAGTCTGTTACATATAGAATTTTCACCTTCATGCAATTAGTTGGCAAAACTGCTTTTTGAGACATTAAAAATAAAGCCTTCCATTTTGTTTTCTTTAACACGCCCGATAACCAATTCCATGTGGGGGTTTTATTTAATATTCTTCAAATTTTGACTGTGTATTGACTTATGCTTCTAATTAACAAATTGTTTTTAATTGTTTCTTTCTACATTCAGCCTGTTTGTTATTTTCAAGAGCTTTCCTTGATTGATTTCCTTCAGGCAAGGATTCTTGACTTTTCTTAATGTTGTCATTCAGGCCATACTTTTTTTCCATTACAGTTTGTTTCACCTGCAGAAGTCCTCTATCCTCTTCCTCTCTTGGCAAATAAGCTGTCCATCAAATATCATTTTTTGGGGTGGAAAGCATGCTATATTATCATAGCGTGTTTTTTTATCTTCTGAATCTAGTTATCAAGTTCCACCTCAATCCTCAATCACCTCAAAGTGATTGCTGCATATTGAATATCAGGGGCTGGCCCAAATATTTAATGTTTCCACTATTTAGCTTTGATTTCAACATTTTACAAACTTATCTGATATATTTGGTTGAAGTACTTTCTTTGATTTGATTCTGTAATAAAAGAATAAATTCTTCCAAATTATGAAAAATTTATATCCTTTTAGTGCTCTTGTTTTTTTTATCAAATCTTCATTGTTAAACTCACCCTTACCTTCAACAATTTTGCCTGACTTAATAGCTATAGTTGCACACTTGTCAATATTAAATCACATTCCAGTATCTTTTTTGAATCCCTTTATGCTTTTTAATAAGGAATCTAGTTCAGCCTTTGCTTTTCCAAATAATTTTAATTGATCCAAATAGAGTAAGTGCAAACTGCTTACTCATGCTTTGGCCAAGTCATAGCCACAATTTGTTTTGTTTCAAATTGTCAGTGGGGCATGTTGAATTGCACACTTAACCAAGGTAGGTCTTGGAGGTATTTATATGGGAACATCGATTGAGCTTCACCATTCAGCTACAAAGTTTTGGATCATTTGAAACATCTGATTAATTTTCAAAGCCAACCCATGTAGAATTCATTACAGTAATCCAAAAGTGATCGCGATTTTTTTATATGTATAGCAAACTACCATTGTTTATGGTATGTCACATTGTTGAATTTCTGTCTATAAATGGCAGGCTCTAGTTAGAAAAAAAAGGCAATAACTCTTAATCTAGGAATAAGCATGATATGTTCAAGGACACATTTCTTGAAGTCTGCGTAATCTTCTAGCCCAACCTGATCTTATCATTTAACTTTTTAATTTTAAAAAAGACAAATAAATAGAAAAGGGAAATGCTGTTAAATGTGAGGTTTTACAATCACCTTTATTTACAAGAATGCCCCTGGCATCAACAAACATTCTCATAAACAATGTGGGTATAATTTCAGTCCAGTGCTTTTTGCTTGGAAATGTATCTACTTCTTACTGTGGAAGCAGAGAACATCCAGAGAAACAAGACAAAGTTTCTGCGAGTACTACTAATAAGTTTTTATGCCATTATAGCAGCCATTTTATGAATAAATGGGCTTTCATCAGCCATTTTGTCTGTATTTATGATATGCTGACAAAATTCTAACTACACCTATCTATCCAAAAGAGTACCTTTGTCTTAATTTCATACAGTGCTGTAAAATGCTGAAAAGGCATCCATTCTTTAAAATTTTCCCTAAATAGATAAAAATCTCTGAAGCTAAAATGCTGAAAACACATCTATTCCTTACAATAGTTTCCGTAAATACTGTACATAAACATCCCTTTTGAGAGCTAGAGAGATCTGGATATAGTTGGTGCAGTTTTCTTAGCAACACCATAGTAATATTTTATTTCCTCTTCATTTTGGGATGCTTTTTGGTTTCCCACTCTAGCCTGAAATTTCTGAGCTTAGTCAAAATCAGTTGAACAGTGGAACCTGCTAAGATATTCATATTTTGAATTTTGGAATTTGCAACCTCAGTATAATTGAAGGATGCTAAATTGGGGGAGCCTGCCTTGTAACATGAAATAACATTGTTGCAATTAAATGGATAGATAGACGGATGGATGGACAGATAGATAGGCAGACATACACACATACACTCAAGGATATTGAGTCGCACTAAACAATCTTTTCAGACATCCAGCTATTCTCCTTTGATGTTTAAAATAAGTGGGATGTCTCATAACTTAATAGATAGCAAAGTGTTTTAATTTCTTCATCAAGCAGTGTTATCCTGAGTACTATAATAACATTAAATGACCATTATCACTATGTAATAGCTAATTTAGGAGATCTAAGGCTCTCCAAATTTTACCTATTAGGATCTTCAGTTTGACTTAATAAAGTTACTGCCCTAAAGACTGTGAAATTACTTAAATTGGGTACTAATTAAATCCTGTATATTTCAGGTCACACCTAGGATTGATGGAACACAGAAGCTCATAATGGCAGATTTCCTTATAAAAAATTATTCAGCTGAATGGCAGCTTCAAGGTAAATACTAATTACGTCAAGTTAAAAAATTGGAATCAAATGGAATTTACTAATTAATGATTCCATTCCATTTAAATGAAGAAGTTGAGAAAAGAATATAAGAGTCTTGCTATGTAAGGTTATAAATATTTGGGAAAATAGGTTTTGTAAAAAATATTTTTTCACTGTTACTGTTTTTATTAATGACTTAAGATGTTGAACATATCTAGTAATCTTTCCTTCTATTGTCCCCAAAATAACCCTGTGAGGTGAGCTGAGAGAACGGGGCTGGCATAAAATCAATCAATCAGTCTTTCAGGCTTAAACCTGGTTTCTGGAGCTTTAACCACTAAATAAATTTTCTTGTTTGTACTTCTCTTAATTGGCATCATGCATTCAGTAGGAGACTGGGCATCTTTCCAGCATTGCAGTTAAGTATCACCAAGTGCTACTTACAAAAACCATTCCCCATCTTTCTAATCAGGATGTCCTTTCTTAAACCTGACAGCTGCATTGGGCCTATCAGTGGTATACATCCTGAAATAGTGGATAGGGTCAGGATAAGAATTGCTTTTAAATTAACTTTCTATACTAATAAATAAGGAGAGTGGTGTCTCATGTGGTTACGATGCTGGGTTGACAATTTGCAACACACATTCGAAGCCCAAGTGCTGTTGTGTGACTGGATAAATTCCCACCATTTGCTCCAGCTCCTACCCACCTAGCAGTTCAAAAAAGTAAAAACATGAGTAAATTTGGTGGACTTATTAACAGGGACATGAAAAGAACTCCCTACAGGCAACAGTGATATTACGGGTGATCTTTTCACCACTGAAGTATACTAATGAATAAAATTATATTGTAAACTCAAATATAATTAATTAGATTATCTGTTTTTCATGAGTTTTATTATTTCTTCCATGTATTATATTAAATATGACAATTTGTTAACAACTTTGGGAAGCATTCGTGGCTTTGGAAGGCCACATGGGGGCCCCTGGATTTCAGGACTTGTAGCTCTGCTCTGTTCTAACATGCTCAGAATTTCAGGAACGGCTCCCTTGAGACATCCCTCTGATAAGCATAATGCAACCTGCTCTCAAATAACATACTGTCAGATCTTTAAGCATCCAGCTAAAAGCAAAAATGATATTCCTAAGCACAATTGTCACCATGCCACTTTAACAAGATTTATTGAGAAGAATGAGATGGGATTGCAAGAATTCCAGCAACTGAACTTTATCTCATTTGAATCAGTTTATCCTCATGTAATATTTATTATTTTTTATAAATCACTCAAGGCAGCAGACACACACAATACTACTTTCTCCTCCTGTTTTCCCTGCAACAACAAACCTGTGTGGTGGTTGGGCTGAGAGAAAGTGACTGACCCAGAGTCACTGTCATGGTTAAGACCTGTCTAGAACTCAAGATCTTCCAGATTTTTGCTTGGTGGCTTACCCACTAGACCAAACTGGCTTTATTTTTGTGGGCAATGGAAGGAAGCCAGAAGGATGATAGAATCAAAACCATTGTCAGCTTGGAAAACAAAAGCCATCTTCTCCAATTTAGTTAAACACTCCAATTTAGTGTTTGCGAGAGATGACACTACAATGTTGACAGGCCCCAACAATGCACCAAACCAATAGCTATGCTGAGCAGGAGTGATGAGAGATGTACTCCTGACACATCTGAAAGATGCCATATTGGGAAATGCTGATTTTGAGGAAATGGACAAAAGCTTATGAGTTACTTTACCAGCTTCCTCTAATTCCAGTGTTGCTTCAGAACTGCGAACCTCTAGTCTCAAAATTCTCAGCAACAGAATGGTCAGTGTCTGGAATACTCTACCTGACTCTGGTTTCTTCCCCAAACCCCAAAAACTTTAACCTTAGACTGTTTACTATTGACCTCACCCCTTTCTTAAGAGGTCTGTAGGGGGTGTGCATAAGCGCTCCAAAGTGCCTAATGTCCCTGTCCTATTCCCTATCCCTGTTCCTTTTATTTTTCTTATACGTACTCATTTCTTGTATTAATAACTATATTTATCCTTATACCTATTATCTTGTAAGTGATTAACAAATAAATAAAAAAATAAATAAAATAGTTAGGATCTACACATTTGCAAGGTGTTCAGACTAGAGAAAGTTGATTTATTTGACTGACAAACTGAAACCATTCAAGATGTGTGAGTGGGTTTCTTGGTCTTGCAATTCCGTTGTAACTACCTTCCAGCATCTTCCATGGATCTTCTTAGGAAGAGATCTCATAATTTAGCATAGGTAGACTTGGCCTCCATGCCCTTGGCACACTATAGGAAGGAAAAGAGAACAGATCATTCAAGGCCTGGTTTACTGCTTCTATGGTATTTCCCAAACCTGATTCTTAGTCAATTCCCTTATAATTGTCTGAAGCAGAAATTTGCTTCAGTATCTAAACAGAAATAATTAATTTCCTCAGCCATTTCCTCTTTCCTAAAAATATTGCATTTTGGGCCTTTTTGAAAAACAAAGCTGAACTCTTGAGAAATGGAGTGAAAAGTTATGTGAAGAGATGGAAATATTTTTTTAGTTTCTGATTTTTAAAAAGAATTTTACAGAAGCTAACACAGTGTAACTTCAATGATCAACTTAGCCTAAGAACATGGAAAACTAAAACATTTAGCTAGAAATACTCTTTAAGATTAATTTTTATTTTAACAATGTGGGAAGTTAAATCTATTCTCTCTGGTGATTATTGCCTCTCTGCAATTGTCTCAGTCCTTGTATGTTTTATACAAATGACTCTTCTTTGCAGCAGAGTTGCTTCTATATTAAGGATAAGTAATTTGTGAACTACTTACAACCTTACCTTTTCTTGCTTATTTTTCTATTGGAGATCCTTCTAAGATGCTGCATGTGATTTAAACAGCTTTGTGTCTTTAATCTCCTTTGCCATTGTCTCTTTTTCTTTTTTAAAGTAAAGTTTGATTCTATTTGTCTCTTTTAAAACTGATTCCTTTCTCTACATAACAGGTTGCAGAGGAAGACTGATTTCCTAGCCAAAAATCTCAGTTTCATAGAGAGTGACATTTTTACTAAATGTATCTATCTATTTCACCTGCTGAGATTTGAGGAAGGACATTATGGCTTTAGAGGAAAAAGTTTAAAATTTCCATCCTTTTGTCACAGAGGCTAAATCCTGCTGTTAGAGTCCCTCCCAAATATTTGGGGAAAGATGACTGAGTCCAGGGGGACCTTTGCTCAAGTAAGGTTGCAGCTTTTACTTTTCAGTTTTTATTATTTTATTATTTAATTTTACAATAATATCCTGTCTCAAAATGGCTTGCAGGAGAATCTCCCTTTATTTATCCCCACCACATGACTTTGATGAATTGAATCCAATGAGGTTCTGTTCATAATATCTGAGTCTCCCCAGTTTTAAGCTATTACTTTAACCAAGACATATAAATGACCCCACAAAAAAGGTGCCAGGCTTTGAATTATCATATCAGCAATGGACAATTCTGAATAGGATTCACACCTCACATGGAATCTGCCAGGGCTCTGTGTATAAATGGGGCATAGTATCCTCCCAGGAATGGGATCCGACTGGTATAACTACTGGTTCTGTCACTCTGCGTCATGCACACATGCGCGAGTCGCGCAAGTACAATTTACAGCCTGCTGAGCTGCCCGGACAACTGAGCAGTGCTCGGTGCAAGTGTGCAGCGGTTGGAAAAGCCCTTTTTTCCTGCTTTTTCAACTGCAGCTGTGTCGTGCAAAGCAGCTGTGGTTGAAAATGCAGGAAATAAAAAAGACAGGTAAGAGCCCAGGCGGGCGGGTGGGCCAAAACAGCAGCAGACATAGAACTGGTTCTTTGTCTGCTGCTCTTCAGAATTACTGGTTCTGCAGAGGTGGACAGAACCGGTAGAATCCCACCCCTGTATCCTCCCCTTATCATAACTGTATGTTTCTACTTCAAACTGTAGCTCATATTGTGACTGGCTGTAAGCTAAGGGCATGTACCAGTACAATATTTGATTTTTAAAAAATATAAACTCTGTTTTTTTGGAAGAAATGGCCATCTGGGTTCAGTTCCAAGTGGAGAGAAAGATACTGGAAACATGGAGGCTGTTTGGGAAGATGGTTTAATGATGGACAGCACCACATGGCTTGAGGTCCTAGGTAATCAAGAACATGGTGAGACAGAAAGAGACAGAAATTTATACCCTCTCTTGGGCTTTGAACTTGCTTCCTGTTCCTGTGAAAGAAATGTATTCTGATTGGTTGACAGACACCCATGGGGCCATGCAAAGGTAACTTTGTAAGTTGTCTTGAATCCCAGGCTTGGTTGAATCTTGCTGGGTGATGACATAATGAAGAGGATTGTGTTTTGAAAGGGTGTTGGGCAATTTCTATTATGATTTTGTCCTAGTTTGGATCTTGAGTGAGGGCTAATCCTATCATGTCCTAAAGGTGAAGATCTTTTGTAGATAAGCTTACCCAGCCTTTTGTCTTGTAGATGAGATGACCCAGTCTTTCTGGGGCTATTAACAAAAGTGGGGGTTGCTTTCCAAGAGCATGCATTTTCTTTTCTCATCCAGGGAGATTGATTATTCTGCCTTTTTAATATTTCCTAGAATATTTCATTCTTCTAGGAGAAGTGTGGGTGCTAACTTTCTACGACTTCAATAATTAAATGGCCTAAACATTCATATTTGAACATATATATTTTTAACATTTTATGGCATTGTATTAATTTAGGTGAAACATGAATAAATATTGCTAGTCCATGGATGATATCAACTAAATAAATTTAACCACCATACCACACTTTCTCTCGGTCTGTGTTTTTTTAAACTGACTCCTGATCACCATTAAGGATAGTTCAGAGATCACCCAAAGTAGAAAACAAATAATATACAAGATAAATGAAGGTATAACCAAGAATCTGTTTGTTACTCACTAGAGTAGAAAGATTCATGATATTCTCTTATCATTTTTTACAGCAATTGTTATGTTATGTTACATTATGTTATGTTACTATAGGATTACTGTACACCTTGGAGCCCAAGTCAAAGGCCCAGGAACCACATCACTTTTTCCAGAAAAAAAGAAAAACAAACAAACAAACAAACAAACAATTACAAATCAGATGTGGGATTAAGAATTTGAGCTGGTATGGGAATGTCAAGACTTACTCTCTGCATTATTCTTTCATCTTAATTTTTAAAAGCATTTAACACTATCCTTAGATTCTAGAAAAAGTACAGAGAAGAGCAACCAGGATGATTAGGGGATTGAGACTGAAACATAAAATGAACGGTTGCAGGAACTGGGCTTGGTTGTCTAGTAAAGAGAAGGACCAGGGAAGACATGATAGCAATCTTCCAATATTTGAGGGGCTGCCACAGGAAGGAAGGAGTCAAGCTATTTTCTAAAGCTCCTGTAAGCCAGACAAGGAATAATGGATGGAAACTGAACAAGGAGAGATTTAACCTGGAAACAAGGAGAAACTTTCTGACAGTGAGAACAATCAACCAATGGAACAGAAGTTACCCTCGGAAGTTGTGGGAGTGCCATCACTTGAGACTTTCAAGAAGAGAATGGACTGCCATCTGTCAGAAATGGTGTAGGGTCTCCCGCTTGGGTGGGGGTTGGACTAGATGATCTACAAGGTCCCTTCCAACTCTGATTATCTGTTCTGTTTTTTTTTTAATAGTGGTGATCAGTGGTCAGCTAAAATCAAGGACCAGCTGATGATGTTCCAATAACCCTTTTATATTTTTTTCTAAATAACAAAGGTGCTTATTTCTTGGTAAAATAAATACTATTGTAAAAAGAGACCCTTATTAATCTATTTTATTCAAGATTTCAAGTGATTTAAAGCCCCTGTCACACAGCACCAACGGATACAAAGAGGATGTAAAACGGAGAGAAACACTTGCCATCCGTTGGTTA
>BHFT01060848.1:0-23388 GCA_004320025.1 Laticauda laticaudata
TGTGACATGTGAAGTAATGGCTCTGGCTGAAAACTTAACTGCATGAAAGGTTGCATCAGCTGAGAATTCAGTGGCTGCAATAAGTTTTGCAATGTCTTGGTGTGCTCTAATGTTGGAATTGGGGACATGGTCCTGTAAGAGCCGGAGCCATCTGAGAGAAGCATGGGTAAAGAAGGAAGTGGCCATGGCTGCTCTGATGGCCCACACATCAGACTAATGGGCTCTGTGTAGGGCCAGCTCAGCACATTTTTCCTTCAGCTTTAATGCCTCCAGTGTTTCACTGGGAGTGGAGGACGAGGACACTAAATCCTCAATAGGTTTGTCTTCCTCAGGAGTATTCAACAATTTTAAGAAATCAGGGGCCAAATTAAAGTATTTCCTGTCATAATCTGTGGGGGCAAGGTACACTGCTGCAGAAGCCCACTGTTTCTGTACTAGGTCCGTAAACATGTGAGGAAGTGGAATCACATCTGTCTCAACTACCAGTTGGCTGAAAATTAGATCTGCTGGTCTTTCTTCTGAAGGAGTTGGAGTAGTAGAAGGGCCCGGCTTGTCCAGGTGCACAATGTTTTTGGCCTTAACCAATGGTGATTGAATAGTTGTGGGTGGAATAAGCCTATAAATACAGGTTGGTCAGGAACAAGGCCCTCATCCTCAGACATCTAAGGGTTCCACTTCTGAAAGAACTGGGTCACTGTCATATATTGTTCCCGATTCAATCTGTTCCATCAGATCAGTGTGCTCTACCTGTTCTGTCTTCTCCTCCTGCTCCTCCTCTTGGAGGAGCATATCTTCTTGAAACTGTACCTGGGTATAGTGTTACTCCAACTTGGCCAATAATCGAACTGATTCTGAATCATACTCAGCGAGTGCAGGCTGATCCCTGGTCAGAACCACATGTTGCTGGCCTGCTGCGATTCCCTGATGGATAGCCATCTCCATCCAGGCCTTCATCCTCTCTGGCACTTTGTCTGAGAGAGTTTGGTCCTGTGGAAGACTGGCAGCAGTTGGTGTGAACATCGCTTCAGGTGCCCTTCGCATGGTTGGTGATCCATTTGACTGGGCGTGTTGACTCTGTGGAGCCACGCTGCACCTGGATGAGAGGGAGAGATCTAGGGAAGGAAAAGGAGCCTGTTGGAGTCTTTTTCTGAAGCTTTAGAATTCCCTTTTGTCTGTTAAGATTTGTGCTGAGATTTAGACTTGACCCTTGAGGTTGAGGTCTGGGAACCACTACCACCTGCCATTTCAATTACAGATTTTGCAGTAGTTATTTAGTACTATGCTGTATAGGCAGTTGGCATGCCCAGGGGCCTGACCAAGGGTGGGCAGAGTAGTCTGATATCACCCCCCCTTTTTAATAGATATAAATATGTGTATATATGTTTCTAATATGAGTTGTATCTCAATAATAATAGTTATTATATTACTAGTATATTATTATTGTTATTGTTATTGTTATCATTATTATTATTATTATTATATATGTATGTAAATATATTTCAATATAACAACTAATTTAATTGGATATCCCAATTAGCCAAATTAAGAATGCCAAAGTATTAATCACAGGCCTTCAACAGCTTCCCTGCACAGGCAGACACTGGCCTAGGTGCTCACTGTTGTGCTACTGGTTAGGAAGAACTGTGAGGGTAAGTCAAAACAAGAATAACAGATGGCCTTGAATATGGTTTAAAACGAGGTTGCAATAATTCAGTGGGGTTTTTGAATAAAGACCCTCTGATCAGGAATAAAAATGTTCCTCACATAGTCTCCAGAAGATTTGCACCTAGTGCGGCCACGTGGTCCACCTACAACAAAATGTCGACCAACAGTTATTTTTGGCATGCATGCTGGCAGCAGTCTCCCACTATGAGAAGGGATTAGCTCCAGACAGCTTTCCCTTAGTACTAAACCAGGCATTTAAGCCCTTCACCCCAAGGTGGCGTTCTAGGGGGAAAACAGTGATACAACTCAGTTGCGAGCGAGAGAACCAAAACCATGCCACTTGTTTGTTAAAACAGCATGGCTATCGCTATGGCAAGGGCAGGGCTAGTGGTTGGGTGTGTGTGGAATGAAGCCGAAGCTTCCCTCCATTTCAGGGTGCGAAAAGCACTTCTTGATGCAGTGATCACTGATGGCCAGATGGAAAAGGCAGCTTGGATAGATCGTTAAGCTATTTGTTGAGACAACCGGAAAGATGAATTGACTGTCTCCAAACCTTGTTTGGAGAAATTGAGAAATTGTCCTGTTTTGGCCAAGGAGTAATGGAAAAGCACTGCTTATCCCTCATGAGGCTGAGCCAAAACTGGGGAACTCTGGGGAAGAGTCCAGTGGATGAGGAGGAACATTCCACAAATTAAGCCCAGCCTAGACATGCAGAGACTGAAGCACCTCCCACTACTGGATGCTCTGAACAGCTCATGGGAGAATCTAACTTCTTCTGGTGTAGTCTCCCTGAGATCATCCCAGGTGCCTTTACATTTCCTTGAAGTGACATTCTTGAACTATATGTGTTATCGTGCATGACAGTCACATTGCAGGCTCTCAGCCATTCCCCACTTAAAAGAGTTTTATCTTAGTTCTGGCATAACCTGTCCTGATTCTATTCAGGAAGTTACATATTTTTCAGGGGAGCTGCATCCCTGTAAGTGGCTGTGTTGGATCTGTAGGATCTGTTTTGTTATGGTTATTAAAAATTGCTGCTACAGAAAAGGTTGACTTCCATATTCCTTGTTTTTAGCATGGCCCAAGTTCTTATCTTGAAAGGCAAAATAATCTTCACATTACTCTCTTATCAGTCAATAGATTTATTTATTTATCTGAATCCCACCTTTATTATTTTTACAAATAACTCAAGGCAGAAAATATGTCCAATACACCTATCTCTTGCTATTTTTCCTACAACAACAGCCCTGTGAGATGAGATGAGCTGAGAAGGAATTAGTAGCTCAAGGTCTCTTAACTGGCTTTCATGGCTAAGGTGGGGCTAGAACTCATGGTTTCCTGCTTTCTAACTGGGTGACTTAACCACTAGACAAAATTAGCTCAACAATTTTTTCAGCAATAACTTAGATTATCTTGCTCTTAGACACATAAACAGTACTGTTAGAAAGGGTGTGTAGTGAAGGAATGATTATAATATCAACTCTGCAGCACAAGTTATGGCTTCATACAATTCTTGTCTGCACCCTGGTTCATTGTTAAAAGAATTGGAAAGTCTTAAGAGTTGAAGCAATTGGAGTCTAATAAAAAAGAAAAGAAAATCTGTCTGGTTAATTTAAAGAAGAAAAATACACAAAATTCATAGCTAATCAGCACACATAATGATGTTGTGCCACCTGCTAAGCATTAATTATACCATATTTTTTCTTTAAGCATCATAGACAAAATGAGTTTTTAAAAGGGAAATGAAATATGATAGCTTTCCCAGACATGAATAGGAGTATTTTTATAGCAAAGTGATAAATTGGACTAAAATGTCCTATTTTGGGCCCTGAAGCATAACGATTTTCAGCATGACTACTATCTAGCAGTTTGCTTTCTTCTCAGCTTATACAATATTGTAGCCAAAACTTTTCACTGTGTTTACAATCTAGTTAGCAAGTATCTCAGCATACTGAGACACAACTGCCAAAAATGCCAGGAGGTAAAGTTCAAATGCACCTGTTTGCTGCTGTAAAATCAAGGAGAGCATGCAAAGCCATGACACGGACATATCATTTCATTATTATGCACAGTGCAGAATTAGTATTATGGTAACAGAACTACTAATTTGAATAGGGTCAGCAACCCACAACAAAGACCCAAGAGATGTACAATGATCACATTCCAAAATATTCAGCACTAAATTTATAGAAAGATGATCTTAAAATGACCATAAAGTCATGGGGTGAAATGAGACAATGATTAGCTGAGCAAACATTAACGAACTTTTTCAGTGAAGTTGTTTTCTATTTCTTATGCATAATGATAGGAAGGGGAAAATTTCTACACTTTACTAGTATCAATCTTTCCTCCAGGGAAGGAAGAATTTATGCCAATGTACTGTCAGGCACAAATAACCAGCGGCATTCATTAAATTCAAAGCACAGAAGAGTTTGAATTTCTAATACAAATACCTCTAATACTTTTAATACAAGAATCTATTTAATTTTTACTGTTAGTTTGACTAAATTGGTAAGGATAGATAAGAATTAAGGATATTCACAGGGGACTAGACTTAGATCTTTTGTGACAATGGAATGACTTGAAATGGATGACACATTTAACCAGATCTTTCAGATCTGCCTCTTCTTCTTCTACACATACTTACCTGGAAATACAAGGATTAAATGATGGAATATTAGTATAACTATGCAGAACATCTTTAAGTCTTCTCTTTAATTCTTAAAGCCACACTTAACTATTCAAGTGTCCTTAACTGAAAAGGGCCCAGAAGAATTTTCCTTAAAACATTGTTTCTTGCAACTTTAATGAAGCACAGAAAATGAAAACCTTTAGAATGGCATTTTTCAACAAAAGACAATACACTCAGACAGATCACTCAGACACATCCACTATAAGAAATGAAAAGATCTGAAATTTCATACAATCATAATTTTGCACATGTCAGTTTTAGACATATCATGTACAGGTAGTCCTCAACATATAACCACAGTTGAGCCCAAAATTGTGCTGTTAAGTGAGTTTTGCTCTATTTTATGACATTTCTTCCCATAGTTGTTAAGTGAATCACTGCAGTTTACAGGTTAGTTACATGGTTGTTAAGTGAATCTGGTTTTCCCGTTGATTTTGCTTGTGAGATGATCACAAAAGGTGATCACATGACCTAGGGACACAACAACTGTCATAACTATGAATCAGTTACCAAGTATCTGAATATTGATCACATGATCATGGGAATGCTGCAAAGTTGTAACTGAAAATCAGTCATAAGTCACATTTTTCAGCATTGCTGTAACTTTGAATGGTCACTAAATGAACTGTTGCAAGTCAAGGACTACCTATACCATAATACATCAGTAAAAAGTAGGATCAGCTACATGCATAGGTAAATCTCACTTTTATTTTATTCCTGTAGATCCAATCTAGCAGAAGATAAGACAATAACAAGCTATGGATAAAATGCATATGTGCCTGATTTATTTTAAAAAAACAGAAAAATGTAAAAGTAAATCAGAATTTTTTATTTAATTTAAAAGAAATGCGCACCATTTATGTGTGGGTGGAGTGGGTGAAGGTGTGCATACTTTATATAGCTAATTGAAAAAATGACTGGAAAAGGATTGCTTTGTCTCAGCAGTTATACCTTAACAAGAAAAATCATTGTTAAAACATAAAATAAGTGACACTGCTTCAGACATGAATATCTGAATGCTAATTATTTGCAAAGCTTATCATTTACCCTGTCTTGTCAGCTTATCTCTGAAAAACTCTGACAGTGCAGATGTTAAAAGTATTAAACTTTAATAAGAACCATGCTGTTGTTTCATTATAGCAAAAAGGAAGTTATGAACAGAACAGTTGTACAGACACACCGGGACCAATTTACATTTATCTTTCTTATGCATTCTTGGTAGATGCATTCTTATATGTATTCTTATAGAAATGGAGGAATACCTTGGTAGTAAATATACAAACAGTCTGCAAAATAGATTTTCTTGACAGGAAAGGGGACCCTGCGTAGAAAACAGCATAACCTATGTACATAATTAGATAATGGAGAAGAATAAAAAAAATTGGTACGTGCATACTGTAGATCGGCGGTCCTCAACCTTTCTGACACCAGGGACCAGTTTTGGAAGAAAATTTGGAAGAAAACTAGGGTGAAGATCATGAACCCAAAGGTAAAAAGGAGGAAAAAACCAAAAGACTGGAAGAAGAGTTAATAATGTAATGTAAATGTGGGGGGGGGGGGGGNAGAGTTAATAATGTAATGTAAAGGGGGGGGGGGGGGTTGTTAGATTTTATTTATCTATTTATATTTTGTATTCTAGACTGCCCATGTTTCTCAAAGAGGGGGTTATGCTGGCCAATCCATTTATGCTCATTTTTCTTAATTTAGTTCTTTTAATATATATTTTTTGGGGAGGAAACTTTACGCAATGCTGTTTATATGAGGATAGATTCAGATTGTATTGACTGAATGAATACATGTATAGTTTAGTCATATAACATCTGCTTGCTAGAACTAAATCTTTAAAAATGCATGAAAATTTATAGCAGAATATATGCATATTGATAACTGAGGGGAGAAAAGGAGTTTAAATTTTAGGTTTGTGCACATCAGAATGAAATGCTAGGAAGAGTTGCAAAATATATGTAATTTATTGGATTTCAATTTAAATGGAATGCAGTTTAATAAGACTATTTTGTTTATACCCAAGATGCTATACACTGACAAATGAGTCAGGTATTTTCTCTTTCTCTCACACAAAGGTACACACTTTATAGGATAGCAAAGGATGAGTAAGCCTGTTTCATCATAGAAGATTTAAAATCATACTCAGTCAAACCAAAGTGCATATAACCAGGTTCGAAAACCCTGGTTTGATTCCCAGCTTATAAAAGGGAATTGAACTATCACTGGGACTGCTTATGAACAAACGGTTTCTAGATTATATATAAGTTTATAATTTTATGCAAATTGTTTCAGCGTTTATGGGAGGGTCACACATATTAAACCATAATATTGTTTATTTAGTGAACTAACTGTTGTGATTTGTAAAATGGTTTAAGTTAACATTCTGTGTGGATGCAATGGCTTCAACAAAGCATGATCTAAGCTAAGAGTTTTAAAGGAATGAGATAACTTTATATGTCTGGTGATAGCATTTTTGTGGGGGTGAATGGAAAGCTGAGGGTTAGGCCATAGTGAGTAAGACAATGAGTTGAACAGGATTTTAGTTGGTTTTCCTTTGACAGAGTTATTTTAAAAATAAAATAACTATATTAGATTTACTGCTTTGTGTTTCCCATGCTTTAAATTGGTTGAAAATCATACTGCCAAAATTAGCCATCTGACTACCACTGCAATAGCAGTCAGATGGCTAATGAGAAGTTGCAAATTCAAGAGCTCATATGCCATATGTGCTTGACCCAAAGTCCTAATTTAGAACAATATGAATTTACTCACTGAGTTTCATAGTCATTCAGTTTACAATCGAATGAGCAAGGGCATGATGACTATTATTAAAATCAAGTAATAGAGAGCAAGAAGTCCAGTGAATGGGTTCCAAACTCTTTATTAAAACATGGCGATCAGAATGATCTTATTGACAT
Source organism: Laticauda laticaudata (assembly GCA_004320025.1). Lineage (NCBI taxonomy): Eukaryota > Metazoa > Chordata > Lepidosauria > Squamata > Elapidae > Laticauda > Laticauda laticaudata. The sequence continues at coordinate 7,282 of BHFT01060848.1, forward strand.
TGATTTAAAATGTTGTTTTACAGCATTTTGCAACATTGGCAGCACTTGGTGGCATCAGTTTACTGCATTACTGAATTGCTCTGAAAAGGCTGTGCATGGATTCTCCATGGATTCATATAACTATGGAGGACTGATGGAGGTCTCATTTGCAAGTGAGTGCTAGAAGTAGCTGTTATTATCTGCAACAATAAGAAACTGACCAATCTGCTGAACAAAATCACCACTGCCCAGGGGCCCAGCCTGCCCAATATCTCCTTGATAGCCTATCTAATACCATATCCTTCCACCTGAGAAGACATGGGGCAAAAGAATATCAAGCAACTGTGGGAACTGTGGGATGTTTGGGACTGTGAGACAATCTGGGAAAACATGGGCTGCTTGTGGTTGCTTTGTAGACTTTGAGGAAAACTTGAGACTTGCTGATGGAGCTCCTGTTGTCAAATGCCTTTAACATCACTGAGTCTCCCCCTGTATTATGTCCTATAGTTTTTGTAGGATGTTACAGTTTGTGATGGTGGGCAGTGACCAGGTGGGGGAGCAACAGCAGAAAGACAGGATATTCTAGAGGCCTTTCACCTGTAAGGTCAGATGAAAAGATAATAGGAGGAAGGAAGAAAGGAAGAAAATAGTGTAGCTCCAAATGTATTGGATGTTTTGGTCTGGATCTTACACCTGAGCAAGAGTCAGGGGGAGAATTGGTGGCGGATGAATGAGGGAAGCCTTCCACCTGCTGGGGAAATAGCAGAGGAGGGAGGCCGTATGTGTTTGGATGTTTAAATGTTTGGATGTTTGAATCCCTCCCTTCCTCAGTTTCCCTCTCCCCCTTCCCCTCTGATACTGTGTGGGAAAGAAGAATTGGGTACCCTGTTGACACTGAAAATTGCTGGGGCTAAAATGCTGCAGAAATGTATGCTCCTAGGGATGTGTGTTGAGGATACTGAGAAGTTCCTGGTCTTATTTCTTCAGGAGGGGGTTAAGTTTGGGAATGAGGATCCGATTGGGAGAGGTGGAGGTAGACCATATTATGTTGGCATTAGTTAAGTATATATATGATGGGAGTCAGGTAGAGGGCCACCATTGTGAACCACAAAACAATTCAGATTCATTGTTTTGTAATGGTTCTGTTTCCAGCCCCTTGAACTCAGTCCTGATGCTCTGTCAGCAGAATGTCAATTGCCTCTGCTCCTGATTGCTGCTAGTGAATGCCAGGCAATTCTCTTTTCTCAAACCAAGCATACACAAATATGGGAAGGAATGGTTTTGTTCTCTTTACTAAACAATGCTTCTAAACACACACATTTGCAATATACAATGAACTGCAATGATTCACTAAACAACTGTGGCAAGAAAAAGTCATAACATGAGGCAAAAGTCACCTAATAACTGTCTCACTTAACAACAAATGTTTTGAACTCAATTGAGGATGTAAATTCAGGACTACGTATGTGGGAAAGTTTCCTTCCCAAAGTTTAGCTTACAAAAGTTACATATCTATCTATCTATCTATCTATCTATCTATCTATCTATCTATCTATCTATCTATCTATCTATCTATCTATCTGTATAATCTGTCTATCACCATGATTGCAAGATCATTTGTTTATATTAAAAACTTGAAAATTAGGAAAGATGATCATAAAAATGAAGAAAGTGAAGAAACAATCCAGAAGGAATGGGAATAGAAGAATAATTGCTCAAATTATTTTGTTAAGAATGTGATCAGTAAAGAAAAACGGGAGTAATAGGATCAAGTCACACTTAGTTAACACAATAGTGTTGATCCTTTAAATGTGATTCAGAAAGATCTTCAGGTATATCCCATCCAATGTGCCCAACCAAAATATGAATATTATATATCCTGAGGAGTATAAGATATTCTATTGTCCCCAAGGGAAATGTTTTGTGTTGAAGCTTCCATATTCTCTTAAAAGCAGAATGGCAAACATAATAATAGCATTGTGCAAGGTAGTTTTGTAGAGCTTATGACCTTTTGCCATTTTATTTTTTCCAGCAAATTAAATAGCCTGAGTTTATAATCTATTATTTGCCAAGTTAATATGTGACTGAATTATTTTTTCTAAATGTGTGGCACCTAAGACTAGAATATTGCTTGTATTATCCCAGTGGCTGTGGCTTTGATCATCTCAAAATTGTAAAATGAAAATTTATGTATTATTTAGAAGTATCTAGATTATGATTTTATAGCTTTCTTGATATTTTTCATTCTTTGCAATAGTGAAATATATTGGGCACACAGTAAGAGGAACACTTAAGTGTAAAGTTTGGAATACTGAAAATGTTTTATGATTTATTTTTTAATATTTTTATTGCTTAACAGATAATACCAAAAGTTACTGTAAAGTAAGTGAGCCTAGGGGTATCAAAGTTATTTTTCAATAGAGTGATTTACTACTAAACAAATAATACAATCAACTGAGAAAAAAAATCTTACACAGTTATATAAAACAGTTATTTCTGCCTTGAAGCCATATACTAAATATTATCAGTGAATCTTCAGAGACAATTGTCCCAAGCTCATGCACAATTTCTGATCTTCAAATTCATGGCTGATAAATAGATATCACTATCTAAATTTGTATTTCAATTCATTCTGAATGACAGAGACAACTGAATAATTTGAACATCCAGCACTAAAATCCATTTACACCAGTCTAAAGGAGAACTTCAAAGAAATCAATTGATTTTCATGCTTGTTTCATGGACTTTGTCCTATAAATTGATTAATCACTGGCTGTGATCTCATAAATTCAATTTTATAGAAGCAGAAGAAGAATGTAGAAAAATGTTGATTTTATAGAAGGATATATCTGCTGATTTTAAAGAAAGTAGAAGTAATATACAACATAACAAGAGATGACACGTTATAATCTGTTAAGAAATAGAAACCTGATACTTTAAAAAAAGGAATGTCCCATCCATAACTAAGGATAATATGCACAACTTCCATGTTCAATCAGCTAATACTCCTACATTAAAAAAAAAAAAAAACTCAGAGTGCTGTAAGCCATTTAGATCTTAGATTCTTGTGAGGTTTTTTTTTCCCCCAGAAATGAAAGTTTCCTTGAAAGAGACAAATGCTTGTTTTCAGTGAATGGAAGATTAATTGGTTAATTTGTTCTGCTGTCAAATTGCTCATACTTGGGGTTTCCAATTACTTGATCATTCTTTCTACCCTACCCTGAATCTGTGTAGAATATCATAAAACTACTACTTTCCATGACTTAGAGTTCTATTTGTGTTGATGGATATTAACTACGATTTAATATATGCAACAGAGGCTTGATGAGATTATTCCCATTATTGGAAGACAGCAACTGAGTCATTGGTGGGTTTCAAGAAATTTTCCTACTGGTTCGGTACGAGCATACGTTTTGCACAGTGCACAATGTTTGCAACTCACTTTCTGCTGTAAGCCCTGTATGTAAAACAGCTGACACATGGAAATCGGCTGTGCCGTGCAAAGCAGCTGAGGTTGAAAAGCAGTAAATAAAGATCAATATATGCTGGGGTGAGTGGGAGGGCAAGCTGCTGATCATAGGAGCTAACTGGTTCACTCACAGATGATCCTCAGAACTGAACTGGCTGAACAGGGCCAAACTGATAGAATATCACCACTGAACTGAGTTAAGCAAAATGGAGCAAGAGAAATGGGATTTACTCCTTATGGTTCTTTTTCAAAAAAAACTGTATTAAGAAATGCAAATGAATGAACTTGACAACACACTAGAGAACATCTGAATTAACATAAATAGACAAACAAATAAAAGCAATAGTGTTGTAGCCTATTGTCAAGGGTACAGCCTACACTCCAGTTCAAAAAGAAATTGTGCATGATGCCTTCCAAAGTAAATGCAAAAATCAGCAAATGGAAAGGACAGTTTACAAAGAGAAGATGCTGACAAAGGAGGAACATGATTTATATTTATATTCCTGAATGCCTGTCCAATAAAGAGCCAATATGGTATAGTAGTTAAGGCATCAGTCTAGAAATCTGGAGACAAGTTCCACTTTCATTTCAGGCATGCAGCCAGCTGGGTCTTAGCCCAATCACTCCATCACAGCCTAAGAAGCAGACAATAGCAAAGCACTTCTGAAAAACCAAGAAATCTACAAGGCAGGGCAGGGTTAAAAAATGGCTCAAAAGCATAAAATATAAATAGATGTCCAAGACGTAGTTAAGATCTGTTCTCTCCCTCATTCCAACCAGTAGAAGACACATAATGAATTTAAATTATAGGAAGAGAGTTTCTTACAGAGAACAAAATCTCTCAACACCAAGAGAAATGTGACAATTATTCAGGGAGGTTGTGAATTCTTTTTCAAAGAATGTTTCAACAGCAGTTTACGTAGCCATTTAGATGCTTCAGTTTGAATTCTTCCACTGAACAGGATGTTGGACCTAGTGCCTTTCCAACTGGTCATTCACTGTATCATATACCCTTCAATGCAATGTAAGAGAATCTGTCAGAAAATAATCCCACTCCAATCAGTCATGTTAAAAGTGTCTTCATCCAACCCGGGAACTTTCAAAATATTGTGAATGGTACCAATCTCAAAGTAAAATATATAAAATATGTGATATGGTAGAAAATTTATGATTTAAAATAGTCTGCAAATTTTCCATGACATTTGAATAAGAGTGTTAAGATATTGCTTTATTTTTAATTTATGTTGTCATAAGGATTCTAAATCACTATCTGGGAAAGGCCAAAAGTGCTACCCTCTTACTCTCTTCAGCCTTCAGAAATTAAACACAATTTTTTCAACAACAAAAACAAGATTTTAGGATTAATATTTATTTTGAAATAAATAAATATTAGGATTTATTTACCCTGAAAGAGTTCAAACCATCAAAGCAATAAGCTATTATTCCTTTCATTTTATTTATAATAGTTTTCGATATTGTTAGTGTAGAATTACCAAGCTTAAATAAAGTAACATGCTGAGGAACAGCATCCCGTGGCATCTTGTCAAACATGTTTAAAAATTTGTCTTAACATCTCACTGAAATAACAAAGCACTCTACCTACTAGAAATCTTCAATGGATATGGGAATATCAGGGCAGAGAATATCTGTCAGGAAAAACAACTTACTATATTTCATTTCACTGGTCTGATAAGCAAAAGATAAATTAAGGCTTTGACTTATTATATATTGAACAAGGCTTTACACCCTTTTATAAAATTATCTATCTCTGGAAATATCCTTGCATTGCATTATTCACTTTATCAGTTGAAGACAATATTTTTCTATGATTTTGGTTAAGAGTAGGCTACTAGCAATTCCTGAGACCCTTTTTAAAAGCTCTGGAACTTTCCCACTATTTTTAAGATTATTTAACCTTAGTTTTAAGATTATTTAACCTTAAAATATTTTCAGAAATGCTTGCCCTGTAGGATTAAAAGCTGAGTAGCATTCAAGGCTGGTCAAGTACTTATCACTGATCTATACTAATATTATACAGAAGATTTAAAGAGAAACTATACTAATGCAGCTTCACTAATAAAGGAGGGATCTGAATAAAATGGAGAACTATTCTTCTATTCAAACATATGCAGAAAACTCCAGCCCGAATATATAGAGATCAGGACAGAATGGTTTAAGGCTTTTTACTTTAAGGCCATTATTACTACCTGCCTAATTCAAAACCTTCACTATTAGTCTCTAGTCTGCCACTTTGAAGTAGGGAGCAGTCATCATTAATGTCTTTGTGTTGCATACACAAAGCTAATCAAGTAGAAAAGTATTGTCTGAAGTATTACCAGGATAGCCATCAAATGACTTTGGATATAATGGATCCAAATCCGGATGATTCCTTGAATAGAATCTAACTATTGTTGTGACTATCTATCGAGATTTTCCATCATCCAGGTCATGGTTGCCCCAAAGAGGCAACTGGATTTTCTTGTTTTTCTTTGAAGATATTTTGCTTCTTATCCAAGAAGCTTCTATAGCTTTGACTGGATGGTGGGGAGAACTGGTCATTTGCAGCTCTCTCTTCTTTTAGAGCAGAGTTTCAAACTCATGACCTGTAAGCTGGATGCATCACATGCTGGGCCCAACCCTACCCAGTTTAGCGAAGGGGAGAAAAGTCCTGATATGTCATGCCATGATGACGATGTAAGTTTGACACCCTTGTTTTAGAGATTCATTAAGGCCACTTTGAGGTTTATCTGTGTCCTTAGGATAACCTGAGTAGTGCGGGAACTGCTTGGAACTGCTGAAAGGACTGTGTTGTAAATTGAAGATAGATGATGTTGTATCTCTCCCCCTCTGTTAAGAGGAGACTATTCAGTTTTGACATAGATAGCCTCTTTGATCCTTTTTTCAAACCAGCTGTCCTCTTTGTCCAAAATGTGCCTTTGTTGTTTTCAAAAGAGTGTCTTTTAAATGCAGATGGACTGCTGAATCTTGTCTCAATGGGTTCTTTTATGTTTTGCCATGTGTTTATGAAGTGGTTGTTTTGTTTCCCCAACGTACAGATCTCTATATGTCTCATTGCATTGTACTATATAAACCACATAGCTCAGTTTGTGTCTGGGTGCTTTATCCTTGGAGTAAGCTTCTGCCTTAATGTATTCTTGAGTTTAAAGTGTGCCTGTCTGTTGTGTTGGCTTAAGATTTTCCTGAGCTTTTCAGATATTTCTGCAATATATGGAATGGCAACATTGCTTCATTTATTCATTTTCTTCTTTGTCTGTTATGGAGGAGCTCCTGCTGGATCTTTTGTGGTATCTGATGAAGGCCCAGTTGGGATAGCCACATGTTCTGAGGGCTTCCTTGATGTGTTTTAGTCCTCTGTGTTTCCCATCTTTGCTGGTAGGCAGGCCTTCAGCTCATGGTGTAGGTTTCTGATAAACTCCCACTTTAGAAGTTATTGTGAAGAAGTTTCTACCTCTTCCATAGAGATTGGCCACAATGGGGGAATGCAGGTGAACCCATGGTGTAGCCATGCTTTTGTCTGTAGAAACCTTCATTGCATTTAAAATAGATAACAGTCAGGCAGAGGTTCAGCATGGCACGGCATTCCACAGTCATACGATTGCCATTTGCATTGCTTTATACTTGGCTTCCAAAACAGAAATCAATGACGGTGACAATAAAATCACAAATTGCAATCATTTAATGTTTTGCTTAAAGGAAGTGTCACTTAGTGACAAAGTTGCTGGTCTAATTGAGGTCATTAAACAAGGACTATTTGGTGGCCTTATTTGGCTTTGGCTGCAAGAAGACCAGTCACCGAGTTCTTTGAAATATTTGCTCTCAGTATATCTGACAGGTACTTTCTGAAGTACTGTATGTATCAAATTATATTCATGCCTCTAAAATACAGAAGGATTAGTACTCAAAGAATGCTACCTCTGTTTTAAACATGGGATTAGGGCTTTTTGAAAAAATAATAGACATAGGCAAACAAAAAACAAAAAACAAACAAACAAAAAACCCTTCAAAAAACAGGATAAATGATCTCACCACTACTTTGTTGAGGAAGGAATCACTATGAACTAGGGTTAACATTTGTATAATTGTTTAAAATATTCTGACACTGAAATCTTGTGATTAACTAAATTCTTTTCAACTGGGCTTCCACAAAGTGCACTGTAGATTATACTTTGGGGAGAGTAGTTAGGTGGAAAGAATGTGTTTGTGTTGACATCCCTGCTTCTAAAGAATTAGAACAGCCCCAAATAACCATATAGAGTGTTATAAAATATTTCAGCATATTAAAAAAATCAGTTAAGGTTAATGAAGGTTTGTTTTAAAGGAAAATAGTAATTATTAGCTCTACATACCTCCACAATGAGCTCTCTGTGATACTTCCCAGGTTGTAGTCATACAACTTTGTCAGAATTAAAATCACCTACAGACACAAGAAGAAAATCTTGGTTAGTCTTCTAACAATTAGAATCTCATACCACTGATACAGCCCAGGGGGGAGTTTAGGCTGCTGTTAATGGGTGCTTAACATAATTAAACAAATTGCTTAAGCATTTGCTTAACTGGCATGGGTACTGCCTGAACAAGTATCCATAACAAACAATATTTTCTTTGCAGGTGATCGTGATAGTGAGGGGAGGGGGAGGGAGTAAGGGACAGACAGACAGACAGACAACTTGGTTTACCTATCAAACAAATTGAAATGGTATTAGTGTAAACCAGCACAGAGATTCTTAAGGCAGTGCTATTAGGGTTAATGGATCCAGCCTGAAAATAATACAGATGATGACAAGACTTATTCTACCTGACTTTTTGTCTGGATTTTGTACCCCAGATGCCATAGCTTTAAGAGCTCTGTGTAGGTGAGTCTTGTTCAAAAATTAATGGGCAAAAATCATTCATTCTGGCAACTAATCCCCCCTAGAAACAAGTATTTTATAATACAATTGTACTAAACAAATTATAAAAAAATAATACTAATCATAGACATGGAGATATTATGGTGTACAGACTGGCCTCACAGCATGAATTCATAACATTCCTAGACATAGATTAGGAAGGAAGGAAGGAAGGAAGGAAGGAAGGAAGGAAGGAAGGAAGGAAGGAAGGAAGGAAGGAAGGAAGGAAGAGAGGAAGAAAGGAAGGATTTCATTAAGTTTTAGCATATCATACTGACAATCTCATGAGATTTCAGCATCCTCCCCAGGGAAAGATTATCAATTCTATCTGGATTTGACAATAATCTTAAAGTTTAGTGTTGTTAATTAAAAAAACATGATTGGAGTGCCTGGAACAATACATTATATGCTCATGCCTAACAGCTGAAAAGATTGTAACCCTTATAATCTAATTTCTATCTAAATGCAAGAGATTTATGGCTAGAACTTTCCTAACTAATGGCTAACTATTCACTTGGTCAGTAAGAGAAAAAAATACATCACTTTCCTAAGGTACTTCCTCATTCCAATGAGGGATGTGATTGAATTCACCATCAAGTTTCTTAAAATGTATTATTCAGTCTACCATTTTTACATTTTAAAAAAAATGTCAATCTGTGGTTAATGAGTTCCTGTCCCATGTAAAGTCATTAATTCTGCAGAATTTGTATCCTTCTAATTATTTTTGCTATTTCATTACAAAACATCTAGAATTGGGATGTACTTGTAGTTATAGTTACACGTTGAATAATGTAATTGTTGAGGGGCTTTCTTGTACTGCCTTGCAGGTTAATAGGTTTTGTTGCTGACCATTTACTTAACTTCTATAACAGATTGATATATGATCTATCATACTACTAGCCTGGCTCCATTATTTAGTTTATTGCCATCTTGTATCAAGAAATGTTTTGTGTTCCAATACCCCTCATTTCACCATTTTCATTGTGAGAATTTTATCAGCCTATTCAAGGAGCAGAACAGCAACATAATTTGATATCTTCCACAAGCAGCCATCCTGCTGCCACTGATAAGCTTTCCTAGGAGGGCAGTGATGAAGTTTAGTGCTTTATAATCCTTAATTGGCACATGTTTTTGTCAGACATAGACAGCCACTGGGGGAATGCCATATAACAATCTAGCAGGCAGATTGACACCTTACACAACTTCAGGTTGTTTTCAAAATAGTGGCATTAAAATGAAAGCATATCATCAGATTTTTGTAGTTCAAAGCTTAAGATAACAGAAAACAGAATATAGAAATAAAAAAATAGTATATTTAAGATTCTTCATTTCTTAACTTTGCAGTGTTCAATCTATTGCTTGGCATTGTATTGGTTCAATGTACCAATACCTCCACACAAACCTGCCATTAGTTATTATTTAGTAACCCCAAACAACCCAGACACTGAAATACAGAAAACGACCTCCAAAACTGAATTCATGATATAAGAAGTAACAAAAATGAATACTAGTACTACATTGATTTAGTAAATTAAAACCAATACCATAGGACCATTTCTTAAAGCAGGTAAATCATGACTGATGAGACATGATTGCAGAGGATTTTAGAAGGCAGGCAGAAAAGGGAATATGATTTCAACCTTGACAACAAAGAAAATAGATATACCACAACTAGTAGCAGCTATTTAGGCCTGGAAGAGAAGATATTCCCATCTCCAGATCCTAGAAATAAATCATTCCAGACCAGAAGCAGATAATGGAGTAACTTCGGAGGAGGAGCTGCAAAAGGGATTTGAATTGTCCCTTTGAGAAACAAGAAGAAAGAAATCATATGGGGAACTTTCCTTATTCTTTGGTTTTTGTATGAGCACCTTTTGCATGAGCACCTCGAGGTTCTGTACACAATTTTCTCAATATTTGGATAGAAAACTTGGATGAGAATCTTGTCAGAAGATTGAGAAGACTATGCCTGTGTGTGAGAGTGAGAAAGAGTGAGTGTGTGTTTGTGTGTGTGTGTGTGTGAGAGAGAGAGAGAGAGAGAGAAACAGAGACAGAGAGATAGAAACAGAAAGAGACAGAAAGAGACAGATAGAAACAGATAGACAGACAGAGACAGAGAGAGAAAGAGAGATAAACACAGATATAAACACAGAGAAAGACACACAAAGAAACAGAGATTGAGAGAAATAATAGCTGTTTAAGGCCCTGTCACACTGCCCAATGGATGCAAAACGTTAGTAAAAAGGACACAACGGACGAGCAAAATGTTCCATCCGTTGTTATCCGCTCCTCAAACAGGGGCAAAAAATTTTTGCACAACCGAGCAGATAACACAGAAAGGGAAAGGATGCGGGGAGGACGCAGGGCGGATGGAAAGTGGATGCGGAATGGAAGCCTAGCGGATGGAAGCGGATGGACAGCGGATGGACATCGCAGGCTCCGGGGCCTCAGCAAAGAGGACGCGGGAAAGGAATGAAGCGGATGCAGAGTGGACGCGAGCGGATGAAGCGGATGCAGACGCAGAAGCCTAACGGATGCCTGCATTAATTGCGCATGTGGGGAGGATGCATTGCGTCAGCCCCGCAGATTATAAGGGAAGCAGCTGCGGAAAGCAGGTCACCATTCAGAGGAAGACCTGCTGCCAGACGGATTTGACAGACTTGCCTGCCCCTGCCTGCATGCCCTGCCTGCAAAGCCTTGCGCCAGCCTTGGTGCAAGCCTTGCTGCAGCCTAGCTGTCTGCTGCCCTGCCAGCTTGCTGCAAGCCTTGCTGTCTGAACTGCCTGGCAAGCCTGCTGCAGCCAGCCTGCCTGCAGCCTGCTGCCTGCCTTCCTGCCAGCCTTGGTTCATGTCCTGCCTGCCAGCTTGGTGCCTGCCTGCCCTGCCAGCCTTCTTGCCAGCCTTGGTGCCTGCCTCCTGCCAGCCTTCCCTGCCAGCCTTGGTGCCAGCCTCCTGTCCAGCCTTGTGCCTGCCTGCCCTGCCAGCTGCCGCCAGCCTGCCTGCCAGCATTGGTGCCGTGCTGCCTCCAGCCTTGGTGCCTGCCTGCAGCCTTCCCCTGCAGCCTTTCCTGCCAGCTCTTGGTGCCGCTCCTGCAAGCCTTTCCTGCCACGCCCTTGGTTCCTGCCAACCTGCCCTGCCAGCCAAGAAACCACACAACCCATGCGGAAGCACAGCAAGCCTCAGCCATCTGCTGCAGCCCTTGCAAGAGGGAAAGGGTACCATCCGCCCCTGGCCCTCACTCTGGTTCTGCTGGGGTTTCTGCAGCACGGGTCACTCTTCTGGGGCTGGGGCTTCTGCTGCCTACTTGCTTTCTGGAGGAGCTGATGACAACACTCCAGCACCAGCCACCTCCACAGCACCTGGACCCTCACCCCTGAGACTGAGCGACCAAGAGGAGTGCCAGAGACTCATTTTGTCTTATAGCTTGTTGTACATAAGGTTCTTTGATTCACACACTTTTTCATTTCTTTTTTTTAATAAAGTCTTGCTGAAACTTTTTAGAAATGTTAAGCCTTTGCATGCCTTGTGGGATGGGTTAAGATAGCAGTGGGATGGGTTGAGATAGCTGTGTGAATGGCCCTTTATTATCATAACAATTTATTCATTGATCCACACATTTTCACATAAACACAACTCTTTATTAAATGCCCTTTCATTGTAAGGCCCACCAACATACATGGCCCAATCTCATCCGTGTGATGAGACAGGCTGAAGGAAGCATCCATTAAGGCATCTATCATCCTGTCTTGCACTCTACTGCTACAGCTGGGGAAGTTGCACCAGTGTTCAGGAGTTGCGCTGCTTCTTCCCTCCACATGAGGCTCTGTTTGGGCCTTGCACATCCTCAGTGTCTATAGGTTTTTTCACCCTTGCCTCCATTCCCAGGTCATGCCCCCAGCTGCCTTGTTTGGAGGTCCACGAGCCTGTTCTGCAAGACTGGGTAGTGGTGCAGCATGAGATTGTGCAGGTGATGCAGGCAAGCTTCCACAAGTCCTCAGTGTTCCTCTGGCGATGCAGCATGGTGGTGAGAAGGTAACCTGGAACCTGTTGGCCAGGATGCCAAAGGCGGTTTCTCCACCCACCCGCCTTGCCCTGGACAGCCTGTAGTTAAAGATACTTCTTCACGGGTGGAGAATTTGAGGCGTAGGGTTCATGAGCTAGGTTGTGAGGAGAAGGCATCATCCCCACGATGAAGTTAGGGCACAATCTTGCGTATCGTTGGGCAGGGGTTTTGGATCTGGAGCCCACGATAGGTTGCATTCCAAGCCTCCTTGAGGTCCTGCGTTGTATACCTGGCATCCGAAGAATGAGCCGTTGCCTGAAGCATCGATGTACATGAACTTGTAGTCAGCATCGACCATGGTGAAGAGGATGAGGCCTGAAGAAGCCCTTTGTCGTTGTGATGAAGAGGACGTGAGTTGGCTGGCGCTTTGCAGGCCACGTGCTTGCCAATCGGTGGCTCCCAACGGTGTGTGGGAAGTTCCAACCTTTGATACTACCACTGCTCTGCAAACTTTGTCATCCTTCTTTAGGAGGGCACTGGAGGAGCTCCTCCTTTTGTAATCTTCAAATGATGGCCTGCACCACTTCTCTACCACAATGCTGATGGTGTGCCATGGCACCTCAGCCGTACTGCATGCTCCTGTAGGTGGTCCCTGATAGGCCAGGTGCGCAGAGTCGTGCACCTTTGAGCCAGGTTCCAGGTGGGCCAAAGTTGGTGTTTGCGCTTGTCAACCTGGGTGTCAGCGCTGCACAACGTTCGTCAAATCATGGCTGGAGGCATCCTCATGAAGTTCTGGAATGCCCGAGTGTCTTCGTTCCTGAGCTCCACCATTCAGCTTGTTGTACAGTCTGTCCACTGCTCTTCTGGTGAACCGATCTTCATACCCAGACGCTTCTTGGCCGCCTCTTTTTCTTCCGTATTAGAGTTCACAGAGCCTGTAGAGGCTCGCACTGTTGCAGAAGGATGGTGGCTGCCAAAAGGACTTTTGCTACGATCCACGGTGGAGCCATGACTGAGCTGTGAAGAAGGACGAGGGCAGATGAAGGCTGCATAAGGTCCGCACCGCAGGGCTACTGTTCTGAAAGTGAGATCCAGGTGAGTTGCTCCCTGTTTTTAAGCAGTATAGGTGTCCCTTTGCATCCTCTAGGCATCCTCTAGGCATCCTGTATGACATCCTTAATGATCCGAGATAGGTGCCTCTGCGAATGTTTTTTTTCCGTTTTTAAACCGCTTTGTTTTCCGCTAGGCATCGGGTTCTGCGTCCCGTTCCCGCTTCTCCCCTGCATCCGAGCGGATGGAGTTGCGCGATGTGCAGCAGATGCCTAGCGGATAAGCGGATGCGTAACGGATGCAGAACGGATGCCTAAACGGATGTGTAGCGGATGCAGAATGGACAAATTGATACATTTTCACGCAAAGTTTTGAGGCAGCTCACCAACTTTCTGAGCGGATGAAAATTCAAAAGACCGATTGCTGCATGGATAGAGAGGAAGCAAAACGGAGGCAGTGGAGTAACAGAACGGATACATCGCATTAACCAATGGAAATGGCAAAGCTGTTTTGTCCGTTTAACATTCCCTCTTTTTGCATCCGTTGGTGGCATGTGACAGGGGCTTAGTTCTAGCAAATACCGTGTTTCATCCAAATAAGGCCGGACCTTATATATATATATTATATATATTATATATATATATATATTGAGCCTCCAAAAGAACAGCTAGGATGTCTTTTTGAGGTGAATTAATTTCTTTTTCCCCGTCACAGGCACGTCTCCACAACAGCATCTGAAGTCGCTCCGCTTTTCCCCTGTCCCTGTAATACAACAGCGAAAAAAAAAAGCATTTTGAGGGAACCCTGGAGCACCCCACGCTGGCGTTTTGGTTTAATCCATGACAAGGCTTCGGCATGAGAAGAGCTGAGCAAGTGTCTCTGTGCTGCTACCTCTTGGTGCTCCAGGCCCCGGGCTCTGCAAATTTGCAAAATCTTGATGCGTCAGCCATTCCTGCATTCCAGCGCCCAGGCCGAGCTGCAGCTGTCCCTCTCTCACCAGCACGTCTCCAACAACAGTTGGCCCACAAGCAGCGGGAAAACCATGGAAGTTAAGGAGGTGGCTCCCCACCGAGAAGCAGCTAAATGCTTCATGGTTCCTGCTGCCAGCCTGCTGCCACTGTTATTGGAGACAGTGCTGGGCGAGAGAGGACAGCTGCAGCTCGCCTGGGTGCTTGAATGCAGGAACGGGCTATGCACCAGGACTTTTGCAAACTTTCAGAACCCAAAACTGGAGCACCAAGGGTAGCAGTAGCAGAAATACTTGCTAGCTCTTCTCATGCCCATACCAACCATCAGGATTCAACCAAAAACGCAGCGCAACACTACTCCCAGGTACGCCAAATGTTTTTTTTTCGCTGTTGTTACAGAGACAGGGGAAAAAGCAAAGTGACTCAGACACTGTTGTTGGAGACGGACTGGCAAGCGAGGCACCCGCACCGGTGGGAAACTGGTGGAGCTACAGAGGCTAGCAAGCACCGCTTGGAAATGCTGCCAGACATCCATGCCAACGCCACCCATCTGCTGACCCGGGTAAGGAAGGGTAAGGGAGTCCTCCGTGCTCCACCATGATGGCTGTTAGGAGCGGCTGATGGTGAGGTGTAGTTACCCATGGGGCACTCCTAATGGCAAGTTCCCCCCCGCCTTCCCCCTCCATTTCATATGTTTTAAACTAAGCCTAATTTTGGGGAGAGAGGCTTAATTTATTTTATGCCTAGAAAACATGCTGGGTCTTCCTATTGGGGGGGGCGTATTGTTGGAGAAACACAGTAATAGAATTACCATTCTTCTGAATTAGGATTTAATGACTATAATTAATTGAGGGATGAGACAAGGTGCTTCCCTCTTTACTATGTTAATTTTGTTCATTGGTACTGTTGCATTTGGTTGAATTATTTATATTTGCTGTTTGTTTCATTTTCTGGTTTGTGCTACATTTTCTCAGTTTAGACAAAGTTCAAATAGTAGACTTTATTTTCACCTAGTAGAATGGTGGCATGGGGAAAAAGGAGAAGAGGTAATAGTTTTTCTGTTAAAAAGAGGTAAAGTACATTCAGTTATAATGGTTCATACTTTTGCAACTTCTATCAGGATAGTCAGGCACACCAAGTAAAATTACTGATGCCTTGATATTCTTTGATATCAGCTTGGTCTTGATATAAAAAAGACAAATTTTATCATCTTATAGTGAATCAAGAATTTTATTATGTGTGGTCTGAGACAACCAGAAAATAAGTCCTAGCATGATGTTTCAGGATGCTCATAATATAAGCCCTAACCCAAAAATAAACCCCAGTTAAGATTGTCAACTAGAGGACTTCCGGTGGCAAGGCAAGGATGAACAGAGGTGCAGAACCCCATCTGCAGTTTCAGTCAATCTCTTTTTGTGGTTGGTGTGATCCTTTGAGGGTGCTCGAATCCCGGAGAGATTTGTGCTGGTGTGGGGGAGACTCAGGCTGCAGTGTGGAGAAGGCAACCCCCCTGCAGTGAAGAGGATCCCTTCAGAGCCCAAAGAGCAAAAAACAGCCTCCTGTCAATGGTGGCTCCGGACTGCCACCAATGCAAGAAAGCGAGTAAATGACAGTTTGTGAGATCGTTGGAGATCGTTGGAGAAGAGTGTGGCAGGGGGAATTAGTGGTGGAGAGGAAGATTGGCAAAGTTATACACTTTGGTACAAGTGTCTGTCTGAAACCTGGAAGG
>BHFT01060849.1:0-15284 GCA_004320025.1 Laticauda laticaudata
CTCCAGATCCATGGAACAGTGGCTGTCTACAGTCTTTGTATTGATACACCAGCTTTTGTTCACATAAAGGCTTAAATCTTCCCCTTTGCTCTTGCCAGAATCTCTATTCCTGTCCTGCCAATGAGTGATGTAGCCTTCCAGCTCAACAGTTGCTTCTGGAATGAGTGAATGAAGCCAAGTTTCTGTGATTAGCAAAACACAGCAGTGTTTTGAATTAGTGTAATGAATTAGTTCATCCATTTTGTTCGTCAGAGATCTTGCATTGGTAAGAAATATACTTGGAATTGAAGGCTTGTGTGGAAACTTATTCAACCTAAAGAGAATCCCAGCATGGCATCCTCTCTTCCTCTTCCTGTTCCTCATTCTCCGCCTGTTCCTCCTTCCTGCAGGGATAAGTGATCCATGGCTCCCCCAGAGGCCTAGCTGCCTCCTTCAGTATGTTATGAGAATGTATAAAATCGTCCGTAATTGCCTTTTTACATTTCAGTCCAATTTGTAGCAAGGCTTGCCGACTGTAGATGCCCCTTGCCCCACAGGATTCAATCAAGGAAAGAATCCGAAACACGCACAGAATCATACACACCATATACTGAAAAAAGGAGTGGCCAGCCGCAGCATCCATTTGCGCAGCCATCTTGAAAACTGTTTTTAAAATTGATGTGGGTGAAGAAAGCAATGTGAAGCAAAACAGGGAAGTATAAATTTATTAGCAAAAGCTAAGATTTTGAAATCATAAAGTCTCACTGAGGAATGTTCTTCAGTCAATTGCCTTTTATAAAATGGAGAAGGACAATGAATGAAGGCATGACCTAATCATTAAATATAATTTGAACAGAAGCATCTCTGTAAAGTGATTGAGGAAGTGTCCCATCTTCAATCACATATTCTTTCTCAGTTGAAGCTTGACCTGCAATACTAGAGCAAATTATGCCTGGAGAGAATGCATAATTTTGCAATTCAGAACAAAACCGAAATCTTGGCAAAATCTTTACAATTTTTCTTGCATGATAATTAAATGCTTAATTTCCAGTATGCTGACTTTTCAAATACAAGAGAAAGTCAGAAGAAGCTTAAAACTATTACCATCTTAAACTGATTGGTGTTTGCTTAAAGAATGTCCTTGGATTATTTTTTATACAACTGCAATATTTTATACCATATATATAAATATAAGTTAATATTTTGTCTTTCATATTACATAAATTGTAGCTTTCTTTAATTGCCTGTTCTGTAGATACTGTAGTTGGGATGTTTGCGACTCAACTCCTCAGGAGTGGGATTTTCTTAACAACCAGTTCTATGAGCGTGGCCTAATTTGTGCGTGTGGCTTGGTGGTCATGTGACTTGCTGGACATGGCTTGTATTTAAATATTATAAATATTCATATAAATATTGAATTTTTAATAAAAAAGAGCAAGTTTTACCCTAAATCAGGCAAAGCAGGCAGATTGAGTTGCTCACAAAATCACAGATTCATTCAA
This sequence comes from Laticauda laticaudata, assembly GCA_004320025.1. Classification (NCBI taxonomy): domain Eukaryota; kingdom Metazoa; phylum Chordata; class Lepidosauria; order Squamata; family Elapidae; genus Laticauda; species Laticauda laticaudata. The sequence goes on from BHFT01060849.1 coordinate 1,482, forward strand.
GAGATCTGTGTTTCTGCCATAGCCTACCTGAGTCTGCACTGCTTCAGTCCTAAGGAAGGTTGGGCTCTGCCTAAAAGCAGAGCCAAAGATCTAAAGATTAACTAGAAACCAAGGATTTCCAAGGATTTCCTGCTTTCTAGCTAATCTAAATCTCCCAGCAGAGCAGAACAGTTGATGGTTGGGAAAAAAAAGGAAAAATAGCAACTTAGCAGGCAAGTTCGCCAGGTAAGGAATGGGCAGGGAGGGTTCCCATGGGCCACGTGGGCGGTGCAGCCTTGTGTTCCTGCAAAGCCTGAATTAATTGCTTTTGGGGGTACCCTGGGGATGACATTTTTCTGTGGACCACCAAAATTTTCTCACAGTTGGTGACCACTATATTAAAGAACTCCAGGGCCAAAAGGGATGATTTATCCTACTATTGTTGCCTACAGATTTTGCAAAATAAACTTGTGAGAAAGATATCACAGAGAGGGCTACCATTGAGGCTCTCACAGGGAATGCAAGCAGCAAAGACAGCACATCCCAGAACTGTGCCAGCGGCGGGGAGTTTGCTTCGGTGGCTTTGGCTGTGGCAGCAAAAGGCAAAAGAGGAGCAGTGGGGGCAGCGTGGTGGTGAAAGGAGAGCAATGGGAGAGAAAGGTGAGAATGGAGGTGAAAGAAGCACAGCAAAGGAATGGGCCAAATGGAAAGCAGTTTGGGATTGGAAAAGGAAAAAAGTGTGTGTGTGTGCATATGTGTGTGTGTGAGTGTGTGAGTGGCAGCTGCTGCTGCTCAAAGTGGAGCTTTGAGCACCTCTCTGCCCTGGTCCTCTCACAGCACCTCCATGTGTTATGGCAGTGGCAGAACTGGCTGCCTCCTGTAAGCAGCGCTGTCTCTGTCTCTGCCAGCTTCCTTTTGTTTTGTCCTGGGAGAAGCAGGCAGAGGTGGTGGAGATGCTTCAGCGATAGTGCTGCTTACGGGAGGCAGCTGCGTCCACTGCACTATCACTGGAGCACCACTGCTGCTTGCTGTGCCACAGCCGCCTTGTGGTAGGGAGAGCTGGGAGAGCCCGGGGATGGGGGGTGCAGGTAGGTAGGCCCCAGCCAGTGGCGCCAGCGGGATGGGCCATGCTGGTGGGGAAGCCAGCCAGCTGAGCCTGGGGATGGGGGACAGGAAGGTAGGCTTACCGAGGCCTGGGGAAGCCCAGAGATGGCTGGGGGAGGCTCGGGGAGGCCCAGGGATAGTGTGACTCACAGGCTTACCTGTGAGCAGGTCGATCAGTGGAGAGGCTCGTGTTGGCTCCAGGCTGCTTCTCTCACCTCTCCCAGCAGAGTGAAAAGCTTGTAAGTTCTCCTCCCTTTGGGAAATGGCTTCTGTGCAGCAGAGAGAAACAGGATTCAAACAGACTACTTCTCTGCTTCCCAGGAGCTGTTTCCCAAAGGGAGGGGAACTTGCAAGGTTTTCACTCTGCCGCAGCGAAAGGCAGGCAGCAATGGCTGCCCTGGTGGCCGGGGAGAAGCAAGGTGCTGGCATGTTATGCATGGTCACAATGTTGCACATGTGCAATAGGGACTGACTGGGCAGGGACTGGAGAAGCAGGTGGAGAGGGGTGAGGCCAGCAAGAGGCCCAATTTACTGGTTCTCCGAACTACTAGGAATCATAACAACCGGTTCTATAGAACCAGGCTGAACCGATAGAATCCCATTCCTGCAACTCCCCACATTTCTAAATAATAGGAAAACTGCTATTGACTGACATTCTCAGTCTGAAGTGATGTAACAAACAGCAATTATAATAACATTAATTATAATTAACAATATATTCCTCTGCAGAAGGTCTGGACATAAATACCCTCAATCCCATTGTGATACAGATAGATTCCATACTCCTCTATTTTTACAAGAAAGCAAATTGGAAAACAAAGTATTTGAAGAAACTAAATCAAGTTTTGGAAGATGTACTTGCTATATTTTCCTGTATTTATGTTGAGGTTCCATATGTGTAGCAAAATTCCACTCATTAATCAATAATTAATAAATAACATAATAAATGTTACTATTAAAGACTATGAAAATGTTTAGAATGTGTTTAAGTATGTTGCCCTATATATGCTTTTGAGCTTTTATTTCTCTGGGGAAAAACATCTTATCCATAACCTGTAGGTCAGATTGAAATGAGGAATCTTTGGTGTTCTCTGAACTTGGTTGTTTTCTTGCAAATATTTCATTATCCAAACTAGATAATCGTCAGCACTGATGCTTGTTTCTTTATTTGTGTCAGAAACATCACAATTAAAATATAACTATATGACATAACATTTAAAATATAAAATACAAGATTAAATTATGTGCAAATTAAACAGATCTTGCCCAGAAACTAGCAATATTATTTGCATTCTGTCATGGTGCCATGAAATACTCAAGTGTACATTGATTGGGACACAGAGTACTGATGATATTACCTAGTTTTCAAAAAAGAAAAAAAAAGGAAAAAGAAACCAAGCTCAGAGAACACCAAAGAATTCCCCCAAAAATCTTATGAATGTCAAGTAAATCATGATCGCCCAATTTGGTATATAATTCTAATTTTGCATAACTGTATAGTACAACTTGCTCTTTATCTGTACTGACAGAGAGACTTAGATATCTGGCAATTCAACTGGAGCTGTCTTCTCCTTCAGAGAGTTCAGTAGTGGGAACAGAATGTACCTTCAAGGAAATGAACCCATCTGACAGGGGCCTAGATGTTATTTCAAAGCAGAAAATATCTGGAGTCTTTTGATATATGCTTGTCACAGTTTAATGTAATAAATGGGAAGGAAGCAGAAAATATATAGAAATATGAAGAGAGACAGCAATATTGTTGAAGGTAGAACATGACATTTGCAGTAATAACATTTGATTGTTTTCTGTACTTCCATATCTTCAGTACTAGTATCTTCAGTACATGCAGAAGATTTCAAGTTCAATCCTACTTTCTTGCAGCTCATAACAAACTGCTGCATGAAATTTCAGAGATTGCTAGCTTCCATTGATCCCATATGAATCCAGAAATATTTATTTATGCATTTTAAACATTGCCTCAAGCATTAAAAAGATGTAAGTGCTACTCAAGGAGCAATAGTAATAAGCCAATGATATAAATATAAAGAACTATAATAATTCCAAGATTGAATTAAATACTGGATTGAGAATTACATGTCAGCACAGTTGGTGCCAGTATCCAAAGACCTTCCAGAATAGTCACACCCTTGCTATGTGTAACAAGGGAAGGGCATGTCAATCTATTCTTCAAAGCACCTGAAGACAGAAGAAGCAATGAATGGAAACTAATGAAAGAGAGAACCAATTTAGAACTAAGGAGAAATTTTGTGTCATAACAATTAATCAGTGGAATGATTAATTCCACTGATTTGTGGGTGTTCTAACCCAGAAGTTGTAGGTGTTCTAACACTGGAGGTTTTTAAGAAGATATTTATTTGTTTTTATTTTATTTTTATTTATTTATTTTTGTCAATTGCTTACAAGATAATAGGTATAAGTAAAAACATAGTTATGAANAGGGGTGAGGTCAATAGTGGACAGTTTAAGGTTAAAGTTTTTGGGGTTTGGGGAAAAAACCACAGAGTCAGGTAGAGTGTTCCAGACATTGACCACTCTGTTGCTGAAGTTGTATTTCCTGCAATCAAGTTTGGTGCGGTTTACCTTTAGTTTGTATCTATTATATGCTCTTGTATTGTTATGGTTGAAGCTGAAGTATATATTGACAGGTAGGACATTGCAATGTATGATTTTATATACTATACTTAGATCGGACTGAAGGCGGCATAGGTCTAGATTTTCTAGATCTAGAATTTCAAGTCTAATGGCATCAGGTATTCTGCAATGAGTAGAGGAGTGGAGAACTCTTCTTGTGAAATATTTCTGGACTTTCGCCACTGTGCTAATATCAGATACATTTTTGGACAGCCACTTGTGTGGAATAGTATAGAGGCTCTTGCTTGAGCAGGGAATTGGACCAGAAGATCTCCAAAATTACTCTATTATTCTGTTAGCCTCCAGAAAATGCTACATGTGGGAATCACTGACATACAAGTGGCAAGCTATTTCACAGAAGGAAAGCTCCTTTAGTAAATACTTTCTATTCCCCTCTTGGATTTCTTGGCAGATGGAGACTCTCAATAGGTTCTCAGTTCACTTAATCTGAGCAGTCAAACCTTCTGGGATAGATACTTGGGGCCTGATTCATATAAAGGCCTTATAGGAAATGATCATCTTTTAAATTGCACATGAAAATAATCTGGTAGTGAAAGTAGCTTCTGCTAAAGCTGATACATAACAATAATGAGATTGTCCCATAAGTGTATCATTATTCAGTTGGAGAAAACTCCAACTGAAATTGTGTAAAGCAAATTACAGTAATTCATACAGTAGTTAACAGGTACATGAGTGACCATACTTAGTGCTCCCAGTGGCATACAAATTGTAGAAGCTGGATAAAGTCCATTCTGGTCATAGTTTTCTATAAGAAGCCACATTGTAGTAATAATTTTTGATGGTTTTCTGTACTTATGTACGTAGTAAAGCTGTCAGGGCTCTGGCAATCCACCCTCATTCAAATCATGAGTCTCTAGCCACATATCTCAGAGTTAAAAATAATAATTTATTAGGAGTGAACATGTCAGCGTTACCTAGGTGCAGCCGACTCTGAGACACATCATTCATCTCATCCTTGACCCTGCTCTTCCCCCACCCCCTGGATGTATATTCTCCAATGGGACACACCCATAGCCAAGAGTCATCAATCATGCTCTCCAGTAATAACGTCAGAAGCTTCAGCTGCCTAGCACTTATCTATGAAAATATTTAAGATATGCATTACATCCCCCATTCCCTTTCTGCCATGAAAATATTTAAGATATGCATTACTTCCCCCATTCCCTTTCTGCTGACAACTCTAAAAGACCAGAGAAATATTTTTGAGTTGACAAAAGTATCTTCAATGCATGCAGAAGATTTCAGGTTCAATCCTAGTTTCTTCTAGCTCATATCAAACTGCAGCATGAAATTTCAGAGATTGCTAGCAGCCAGTTTTGACAACAGTGCCCTGCATCCAAATTTCAAGTCTGCCTTTCAGAGAAGAGCACAATCTGTTGAGTACCAAAAGTATTATAATTCCAGAATCAGTAATATTTTGAATGACTATCTAATTTGTCTTAATTGAATTGAGTCTAAGCCATTGTTTTTCTCATCCAGACATTAATAGCTGGCAGACATGAGATGAGGAGAGGCAGATTTGTGAATGATTTGTGTAACTGCTTCTCAGGCAATATCAGGCAATATCCAAATAGTCAAGGATATTCCATAGAGCACATAGTTCAAAAAATGTTGTGCTAAAAGGCAAGCAGAACAAGTGATTCTTCAAGTATTGCTTCAGGCAAAACAAACAATATTTGAGCTTATTGTGCTGTGATGCTTGACAATGTGATCAGTGGAGGAAGAATGTAGGAAAGGGAAGAATCACAAGGAAAGGTTAACTTCCTGAAGTAAAGTGTGTGGAATGTGGAAAAACATTCATGGTCTGTCCTCTGGAGAAAAGCCTTTATCTTGCAACAGAGGCTGGTATCCTGCTTTGAGTATACTAATGAATAGACTATTCTGACCTCAAAATAAAAGGGTAAACAATTGAAAAGGGTGTTCAGAATATATTGCCAGCCTATGGCTTTATCTCTAGTAGCAGGCAAGTAACCTTAAAATGATATAACTGTTAGTTTTGACTTTTTTCCAGAAATAGAGGAGACAAAAATAGATAAAATTACAATAGGCAACCTATGTCATCTTTTCAGATTGGGAAATGTTCTTAAATGAATTCCCTTCAATCAATCAACTTTCAATGGAGATTACTAGAAAGGTTCTTGGGAAGCTTTCCTGTTGACCTTCCGGCAAGGCAGAAGTGATGTGGGAAAGAATTTGTGCCTTGGGAACAGATGATGTAATTTATTCATTTTGAGAATGGAATTGTGTCTCTTTTTAGCAGCCTGAACCACAAGTCAACCAGAAAGTCCTGAATTTTTGCTTGCTCTAAGTGAATCTAAGCAATTTTGTTTAACCAGCTTGTTAAATCATGGTGAAAATAATGATATATTATTAAATCCTACAGTTCTGGATGATGGCTTTAATTTCAATGCATTTATCAGGGGGAAAGTCAGGCTATATATCCTAGACATTGGGAAAAGCCAGGGCAACAGAATAGAATCAAGACACATCTCAAAAGAAGAACACTGAAAAAAAAGAGAAAAGGAAGTCCTCGTGATATGGGGTTAACAAAATGCAGCTTCATTTTTAAATGATAGTCTAAAACAGGGATCACCAACCTTTTGGACCTCATGGACCAACAAATTCATAATTTTAAATCATGTGGACCACTAATATGAATTTTGACTGATGGTGGCTTGCTGACATTGATGGAAGCTGCGGAGCTGCGCTGCTTTTTATATATTTCACTACCCACAAATTTGCACATTACACATGCCACCCACTACGGTGGAGATATCCAACCCCACCACGGGCTGGTCCCATATTCCAGAGCTGCAGTAGCTACAATATAGGCCCTTTGGTCATCCTGGAGCTGCTCTGTGATGACCAAAGAGCCAGTCCTGTGACTACGGCAACTCTGGAATATGGGATCAACTTTCCCACCAATGTCAGCAAGCCACCGCAGGGCGGATTTCCCTCCTCTGCCATTGGTCTTACCTTCCAGTTCCAGCTTGTGTGGCTTTACTCAAGGTAAGGTTTGCTCTCGGCCAAAGGTTGGGGGCCAGAGGGTGGGTGGGCCATGTGGATGGCTCAGCCTTGTGTTCCCACACAGCCTGGATTAATTGCTTTGGGAAGTGTTTGGAGACATTTCTCTGCAGACCACTGTTGAGGAAATTCCCCATTAGGAGAATGAGCGCATACAGGGAGACGTATAGAGAGTAGTGTTTGAATAATACACACACAGTACACAGATACACTGTACAGTAAATGTAGGTTTTTACTTCCAGAAAGGTTTAAAATAAGAATAGGTTTAAAATAAAATAAAGTCCAAAATAAGCAGTCAAAAATCATTCACAGGTAAAATCAGTCAGCTTTCAATCCAGGGATAATCCAAATATCAAATTCCAGTATCATAAACAGTTCAGTATCAGACTTACATCAAATCCAGAAATAGCAGTCAATTAGGAAAAATGGAGGATCGGCAATACTCTCCAACAGAAGGAAACAGAGACTTACTCACACTCTCTTCTGAGACTAAGACTAAAACAAACCAAGTTTCTGGCTCCATCTTATGGCCATTTGAGAAACCACACCTAATTACAGTTTTGCATTTTCTTAAAAATACAGTGTTAAAACGTTTATCCTGGTTTATATATTTCTAACCCAAATACCTGTTAGGTGACTTATATTCCTAACAACCACCAAAATTTTCTTGCGGACCACCATTGGTCTGTGGCCCACCGGTTGACAATCACTGTTCTGAAACACACAGATACTACATAGTATAAAACTAAAATGTTCTTCTTGTTGACTATTTTGACATTTTTCCTATGTTTTCATGGTAATAAATAGAAATGTTCCTGGCTATTGCTTACTTCTGGAATGTTTTTCCAAGTTTTGAGTCAGGGATATAGACCTGATACTTCTTGGTATTTTCCCATTCCTAATAGTAAATAGAGTTGATCTGATAAAATAGATTTCCTCTTGCCTGTAATAATTATATCTTTTAGATGTCAGTTCATGCTTCTTTGTTTGCTCATTGTCTTCTTTTCCTTATCTCTTGCACACCTGCATTTTTCTAGGCAAATGGCCTGGATGGGATGAGGCTGCTTATGAGTATTATCATGGTCTCAAAAAAATAACAGGACTTGGCTCAATTAACCAGACATCTGGAACACCAGCAGAGTGTAGAAATGAATGTTTGAATGAGTCCATCCCTTTTCTACTTTGAGAAAAATCCTATCCTTGAAGAAATAGGGATGGGAAGCATTTTTGTCTGGTTGCAGCTATTTTCCCCAGATGCAGAAAACAACCCCAGCTTCATTCCCTTGTACTGTGGAAATGTGATTTTTTTTTTACCTCTTTACTGTAGGACTGCATATGTGTAGAATTCATGTCATCAGTGAAAAACTGTTCCTCTTCCATTTCACTCAGGATGCTGATATCAGAGCCAGATAGAGTAAGATTTATTCTCCTTGCCTCCACTTCCTCTGATATTGGTAAATGTTTTAACAAATGTTTAAAAATGCTAAGTTAGTTCAAAAATCTTATTAACTTCATAGATTTAGAGACCAGTTGACAAGAGCATTTCTAAATGCTCTCTCAGTCATTTCTGTAATGTGGCTAGGAGTTAAATGTCAGATTCTTGAAATAAATTACCTACTTTTTCATTGGTTATATTGTATGTTGTTCCTATTACATGTTACAGTTTCATGAAATGGAATTCTCTTTGAGATCTTCCAATGTTTCTTGGCTTCAATTAATGTGGCTAGAGGATTACTGGCATGCAAGACTGGGACCATCAGGTCAATAGGATCTGAAACACAACTTTCCCAATTAAACATAGGTTAGACCTTTTTTCTGCACCCCTTTGGAAAAACAAACATTTGTTAGAGTTGAACAAAGAGAATGTCACAAATCCTTTCAAAAATATAATATTACAGATTATTTTGCTTTGCTGGGTCTCAAAATGTTGCTTCTAATGTGAAGGAGGCCTTCATTTTTATTCTTATTCTCAGGAAGATTGAAATATTTTGGAGGGAGATGATGGTTTTCAATTTACTTGATTATTGGAGTTGCTGATTTTCTCTTCTACTTCATCCCATGTTTCTACCCAGAGTATGTAATCAGAAAACAATAACAACCAAAACAACAGGACAGGTTTCCTTAGGATGTCATATTTTGGGATTTAATTGAAGCCAGAATCACTACTAATAGAAGACAAAATGTCCACACCCACCCTTTGGCTACTTCATATAGAATAAAGATAGGAACCAAAAGCTGTATCCATGATAACTTCACATACATTCTTTTTAAAAGCAAATTGTATTTTGTCTTAATGAATGGTAGGGGTAAATGCAGAAGAATTTTTCTGTATCTTATTAAAGAAAAGGTAAAACCATCATCTGCATTTTGTAACAGGTCATAGTTTAGACTTGCCCTCATAAGGCTTTCAGGAAAGTCTCATAGAAATGGTTCAGGCCTCATTAACATTCTTGAGATCATTCTAGTCTGTCCTCTGCCTTCTTAGGAAAAGATTCCATTTGGGAGAAGGTGAAACCACAGTTCTTGTGCTACAACACAGGGCTGAGTCTTTAGATTATTTCCACTACAAAACAGCCAATTGCTTCTCAGAGCTCCTACCATTCCAGTTAACCAAATACTAAGAGGTAACAAATAGCTCCCCAATATTGTTCTAAAATATGGAGAACTTATGTACTTTTTGTTAATATTTGTCTCACTTACATCCAGAGCAATCATGTAAGGAAGATTAGGGAAAGCAATTATAGAAACTTCACAGAATTCAGGTCCCATATCTTATTGATGCAAGAAAGTACTTCTAGTTTTCACTTGTTCCACACTGTTTACTAAAAGCAATGAGACATAACTCAAATAAATTTTAAAAATGGGAGCACAGTCCAGTAAATAACTGCATGTAATCTCACAACTTTTATACATTGCAAGAAATATTTTTATTGTAGTTGTTCTCTTGCCGCTAGGTTTATGAATCCATAAACTGTTCGTGCAAATAAATGCCAGGCTGGAGCCCAGGAGAATGCGGATGCAACTCTAAACACTTACAAACACTTTATTGCTTCATAAAATCTGAAACAAATGAAGTTGTTATAATATTACATTTTACATATGAAATATGCATCTACTGGTTTCTGTGAGAATTGTGCTCCTTAGTTATTAAGTTGGTTGTCTTCTCTAGCCTCCCTCACCAATTTTGACTTGAATACGGATCTATTTGGAAACTTTCTACGATATAAAACCAGAAAACCTTCCCTTTTTCCTCTCTAAATTTGGTGATTTACCTATAAAGCAGAAAGCTTTTAGTCAGGATTTGTGATGGTAACAACCAACTCAATAGAACAGTGGAAAATTTAGGAAACTAGTAATTTTATGACAGATAATAAAGTATATGTGGTTTTAAAGAAAATATTACAATAGTATTAGAAAGACTCCAAGCATGTTATTTTATTCAGGCCAAGGGAATAATGTCTTGAAATTGAACAAAATAAAAATGACTTAGTTTCTCTTACAAAGTTCTCCTGAATTATGCTGTTGCTCCTAAAGAGGTAAGCAACAATATAAAATGCTACAATATAGTGTAGAGGGTAGGTGTGCCCTGGAATGAAGAGGATAGTATCCGACCAGCCTCTTAATCTTTCAGGTTTATGACTGTTCACAGTGCCCTATTAATTATTCTGGAGTATATGTGACCTGATGACCTTTAAAGCCAGAAAATATTTCTCACCACCTTCATTTTTTTTTCTGCTGGTTCTGTGGGCATGGCTTGATGGGAATGACAGGGGAAGGATACTGTAAAATCTCCAGTCAGAGGTGGTATTTGCTGGTCAGAACCTGCTGAATACCACCTCTGCACCTGCCATAAACAAGGCCATTCCTCTTCCAACCTGTAAAGTATTGGTTTGTCACAATACAAAGAACCCAGATATCTTTGGTATGGTAGGCAGAAGTGCTCAATGCACTTCTGTTCAATTGAACACTCAATGCGTGTTCAAATATGAAGAAAGAAACACACTGGCCACCATTTCTGATCATACAGCCCTGGAGCCAAAGAATTAAATGGGAAATCTGAGAATATAATATGACTTCAAATGCTTCCTACTGATAGGACCAAAATTCTCCCAATTTCCAATTCTGTACATTTACTAGTAAAAATAATTTACTTGTGGAGTCTAATTTCTAATATACTATAATCGCATCTTTTAGTTTAAGCTTCTTTTTATAATAGTAGTGTGCCAATTTAGTCAATATTTTTCTCAATGTTGACTTAAAACATCTTCATACTATCACACAGTCATCACTGAAGTGATATAAAGACTCTCATTACTGTTATTTTGCATAATAATGGTTGGATGACTCTAGAAGATGCCAAAAATTCTGTGCTTATCAACCATATGACAATAGCATGTTAGGAAAACTTGTGAGTTACACTTTGATACCCCTACCCCTTGATCTTCTAAATCTTCTATCTTCTGGCCTACAAATATCTAGCTCAAATGGCAAAGTTTTCAGTATTCTTTTCCTGCAATTTAGTGGTTGTCTGAATTGTTACATCCCAAATCTGCTAGCATTGATCTTATACATCCTCCCAATTGGTAAATGATCTAAGAGTTGGGACTTTTTGTATATCAGAGTCCAATATGCAGGCTAGATTTCTTAAAATTGGGATGGCTAGAAGTATATATATGAAGGACCGTCATTTGATTTAAAGGTAGGGGTTTCCAACAGGAGGTGTGAAAACTTGGGTTTAGAAGTTTCAAAATTATAGTGTATATGCATATAATTATTTATTTTTGTAAGGGGTTTGAAAATATATCAGAAGTGTTCTAGGGGTATGAGGTATAGAAAAGGTTGGAATCCCATGTTTAAATGTAACTGCTCTCAATGCTGTGTTGAATGCTGCTTAACATATTCTTATAGAAGCTTTTAAAAAGGAAAGGAAAATTATTTGATTATGGCCTCTTTATTTTTAAAGTTGCATTTCCAGTGCTTGTATGATGTGCTTTGTTGAAGTATTAGTCACCCCAGAAACATTATGCAATGCAAGAGTAAAACTCAATTATAATTCCTGTGGTATGGCTGATCTGGGCCGATGAGTATTTCCAGCATTGAAAAGCGCGGTTAACTGGCTGCATTTGCCCTATTTTATTTTAATATTATAGCCTAAATATGTAAATGCTCCTTGGAGATACACATGTAAGAGGCAGATAAAAGAATAGCTCATGCTTTAAGGGTTCTGTTCTTTTGGGAAATAAATTTCAATTAGCATATTATATGAACATCATTGGAGGCTCCTGAAACTTTGGTAATTATTTTGCAAATAGTTTGAAATAATCTCTTTGCGTTTTATTTTAGGAAATATATTATTTATTCATTTGACTTCAATCTATTCAATTAATAGTTCTTTAGAAAGTTCTCATTATGATAATTATAAAAACACATTAGTATTTCTAAATATGGATAATGAATTTATTCTCACTCACAAAATACTTGCCTCCTACTATATTATTTCTTTAAAATTAATTCAATTATCTTAATTATCTTTTTAATTATCTGTTCATTTTGACAAGTATTGCAAAGGGGAGATTAAAAAGAAGTCAAGATTGCTCTTTTCACTTCTTTGATTCTCATTGGACATCCCTGATTTGAAGTCTTAAATCAGCCATGGTCAGGAAACTCTGGGTTACAAGATTGACTCTGCTTTGAAAATTATTAGAAAGAAATGCCTTGAAACTTGTGTAAGTTCTCAAAACCAACTCCTTTCAGTTTCTATATATGTTTGAAAAAAAGGGGGAGGAGCTTGTAAAAATTATGTTAAACTCAGTAGGTGAATTCCAACAAGTTGTGAAGAAACCTTAAAAAAACCAGCCCACTTTAGTGAGGAATAGATCACTCATGACTTGTATTCATGCAAGCCAACATATTTCTTTCCAAACATTTTTAAAACATGCATAGCTGCCACAAGTTAATGAATGTGGAGTGGTTTCAACATGATGGAGTATTCAAACCCATCATGATATTCTAATTTTCATCACCAGTTGGTGCTGAGTTGAGTTATATTCAAATCGATGCAATCACACATTTCCCATTAACATTCTCCTCTTGTTTAAGAATGATAGTATGAGAAGCTTTCTGTTGGGTGACATATATCAGGTAATTCAAACAAATGCAGTTGAAATATCTTATATCCTTGCTGTATTGATTCTAGCAAAACACATCCTTTCCTTATCAATATGTTCTGCCATCCCATTACAATAATTAATTTTGGTAGGCATTTCTCTGCATATGAGAAAAGTTAAAGGGAAAGTCAAATGTCTACAGACTCAGACCCAAAGTACTTTTACAGTTGATTTCTCTTTAAGAGCATTTTTTGGTTTGGCAAACATTTTTAAAAGGCTTTGTAAGCACATTCTACTTAATAAGCTTTCAGAGGTCTGTGCCTGGGAACCAAGCTTATCAAAGCCTTATTTTCTGGATACTCAGACTGACTACTTAATCAGTTGTCTTAAATCTTTTCCTGGAGTACCTTCAAGCCAATTGCTTTTTAGCTTCTGGGCACATTTCAGCAATTGGGCACAGTGTGAAAATGTCATGGGTGCTTTGCCAAAATGGCTGCAATAGGTGGCGTTCAGTCATTGATGATAATGATCACCTATTTACAAGAGTGCAAATGCATTTCAATTCTTGCTAGCAACTCCACCAGCCCTGAAAGATTCTGACTATCGCTCCTTTGTTCTCATTTTTCTTAGGTAGGTGGGAATGTTTCTAAGCAATATCACTGGATTGCAGCTGCTTTCTCCTTTTACTTTATTTTTTTAATTCCCCCCCCACCCCTCTCAAAAAAATCTATGGAGCTTCTGCAGAGCCAAAAGCATTCTTATAAATAAATACAATGGTAGACATTGCCTCTTTCCTTCAAATGTTTCTTGGAAAAAGACCCTCACAACTAACTAAATAACTTACTAAATACGGCTAAATTCAACATTATATTTGTCTGTGAAACATGGCTCAACGCATCTCTCCCTGACTCCATTA
>BHFT01060851.1:0-14965 GCA_004320025.1 Laticauda laticaudata
ACTCAGTATAGAAGCCTGATGATGGCAGATGAGATTCTGCTGAAACATTGCTACAACTTTAAAAGCACAACTCCAATTACGTGGGATAATACCCGAAGGAAGCTGAACAGCACACACACACACACACACATATACATATACATACGTGTGTATGTATGTATGTATGTATGTATGTATGTATGTATGTATGTAGAGGGAGAGAGATGTATGGATGTGTGAATATACATGGGAAGGAGGGAGAGAGGGAGAGAGATATAAGTATATATACATACATACATGTATGTATGTAGAGAGGGAGGGAGAAAGGGAGAGAGTTGGAATTTAGTTTAATTAGCAGTAGAGACCAACAATCAGAAGCTTAATCTATTAGAGCCAGTGGCAAACCAAGCTGCTTTTAAGAACACAGTCAAACAAAAACTCTCAATTCATGTGTAGTTTTTTTAAACACTACAGTCCTTTGGTACCAGTTAATGTATGTAAAAAACAGTTCAGGACAACCCAGATTGATTTAACATAATAAAACGAGCCTAGGTTTCTAGTTTGCTGTCAAGCCAGGTTCAATATAGTTTACTGTCAAGCCAGGTTCAGTATAGTTTGCTGTCAAGCCAGGTTCAATATTCAGGTGTTAATATTAATGCACAAAGTCCTAAAAACTTGGGATCAAAGTAGTTTGAAGAGTATTTTCAAGAACATATGTTGTAAGGGAAATGACTACTCATCAAATAAATCCTTACAGATTGCTGCATAGTAATTTCTGCAGCAGCACCAATTCTTTTGGAAAACTTCTCCTCTGAGTTACACTCATCTCCAAGTTTGACACATTGTAGATGTCACACAGAAACTTACATTTTTATGTTGGTCTTCGTCCACTACTGACATTTTCATGAATTGTGTTTTTTAACCCAAAGTAAAGTTTACACACACATATCCACAGGGTGCAGACCAGTGGTGGTATGTTTCCCCAAATCCTAAAATCTTTAACCTTAGACTGTCTACAATTGACCTCATGCCTTTCCTAAGAGGTCTGTAGGGGGCATGCATAAGTTCACCAACGTGCTTANTATCCATTTCATGTATTCATAACTCTGTTTATACTTATACCTATTATCTTGTAAGTGACTAACAAATCAAATGAATAAACAAACAAACAAACAAATGCTACCAGTTCAGCCTGGTTCAGCTGAACTGGTAGCAAAAATTGCTACCAGTTCAGCTGTAAAGCCTCCTACAAACAGCTGAGAGGAGGAAAAAAAAGCCTCGGATCTCAGCTGAGAGGAGAAAGAAGAGAAAAGCACACCAAGCCCTGTGCTTTTCTTTTCTTTATCCTCTCAGATGATTGGCTTTGAAGGCCTCAGCTGGTGTGTGGAAAGCTGTGCATGTGCGTTAGGTGAATCTGTGATCACTGAACCAGTAGTGGAACAGGTAGAATCCCACTGCTAGTGCAGACATGATCTCCTTTATAGTCAAAATGATAACTCCACCTTTAGTTACTCCATCTGATTTGGTGATGACTTGGAAGTCATTCCCAGTCATTGCTGATAAATTCTGAAATGACTTCCTCCTAATGTACAGGGTGTGACAGCAATTATTTGCTGTATTTTTTTTTCAAGCTTTCAGATCAGGAAATAATAGCTTTCAGTTACTACGTTATATTAGCAATACCTCTGTAAAGGATCTTGACACTTTTATTCAGTTATTATTTATAAATATTGTAGTTATGCCAATGTGTTAAGTCAGGGAATGAGACTCAGAACACCAGCATGATCATCAATTGTTTTTATTTCTTTCTAGAACTGAGCGCTGAAGAAATGACGGCAGCCCTTTTGGGCTGCTCGTGGCTGTGGCCTGTGATGGCTCTTCAAATTTCCCACCACCACGGACCGACCAATTGCAGGTGAGTATGCTAATACATGATATAATGTGGTTTGAATAAGATGACTCAAAGCTGACTGTATCTGGAACCTTACCTCATATCAGATTCTATGTCTTGCATTCAGTACATTTATGTAAATGACCACTCAGTTTTAGTCAGTGGTCCTTGTTCAAGTGCCCTGCTACAAATTATATATGGCGTTCATATGTATTTTAGCAATGCTACAATAAAGTCTCTGCTAGATGACAAACCCTCTGGCAAACAACGATATGCATCCTGATGGCTTAACAGACTACTCTGCAACAAGTACATATTAATTCATGAATCTTAAATTATCAAAAACAGAGTAGAGAGAAGACATTTCAATAAAACTTGATGGAAAATCCAAAAACAAGCCTGCTTTTGTACTTACACTGTGCTTGCATGCCTCTAGTCAGCCTTCATGGGAATGGAATGTTGGAACAAATAGAGGTTTTGTTTAATGCCTTCTCATGTACTACTATTCTTACAGAAATGAACGCTGACAAAACAATCTACAGTATAATTCCCATTTGTGTCTCCCAAGCATAGGACTCAACTACCAGCTTAACCAGCCTTGAAATATTTTAGGAGTTTCAAGCACCATGAAATTGTATCATTCTCCTCATCTTTTCTTCTCCTCAAAGGCATAAGGGAACATAAGTAGATGAATATGCTATCAGGACTCTAAATAACTTTCTCATTTAAGTAAGGTAATCTCAGAGTAAGTGACTCACCTGGAACCACATGCAGAAACATTTCAGAATAGACAAGACAAGCTGCCAGGGCTCATTCTATAATTAAACCAAATGCTTCCACTGGATCAAGAGTGGCTTTAAAGTACTACATCAAAGCATCAAATATGCTTTACATCAGTGTTCTCCAACATTTTTGGCACCAGGGAACAGTTTTGTGAAACACAATGTTTCCACAGACAGGAGAAGGGGTGGGAAGAGGACCTTGTAACCTACCTAGATCCCTTGCATGCAGGAGTGGGATTCAAATTTCTTAACAACCAGTTATGTGGGCATGGCCTAATTTGTGGGTGTGATTTGGTGGTCATGTGACTGGGTGGATGTGGCCAACTCAATTTCACTCACATGGAGGGGCACCTTGTCTGGCTTCTCCTCACCCCTCCCCTTCCAGCCAGTCCTCACCTTGTCTTTCAGGTTATGGTGAGAGTGGAAGCTTTTTCAAAGTCATCTTCCCCTTGATACTAGCCAATAAGATGATATTTTGCTAACAGAAGACTTGATGGACATTTCCAAATATTGTTCATCACCATTCTCTTGGAAAGACTGAATGGAGAGATTTATAAAGAATAACACAGTTGCTTGGAAGAGCCCTGGTGGTTTTCTGGTCCAACTCCTGCATGAGACCCAATACTATTATGGACAAATTTCTTATTGAAAACCTCCAGTGATTGTATACCTCCAATTTGTAAAGGCATCCCATTTCTCTGATTAATTGTTCTCACTGTCAGGAAATGTCTTCTTATTTCTAGATTGACTCTGTTCGATAAGTTTCCATCTCATAGTTACTTCCAGTTGAGCCAGGCACCACCTATTTTATACATTTTTTCTTGCCTGTGTAAAATGTTACTTTACTCTCCTTTAAATTGTTCTACAGTGGTATTCAGTTTACTGCAATGATTTTGCAAAATGCATTAAAGCTTGAAGAATACATCTCTGATTATATTGATAAAAATTATTCTTTTTGAACATTAAAGCATACAGTTAAGCAGATATTTCCAATCCTACAATTGAAAACACATTTGAAAGGTATTTTCAAAGCAGTCAGTTAGTGGATGTCTTACCATTCTTTCTCTTCTCCTTTAATTAAATCTTTCTACTTTATTTTTTTTCTTTTGGCCTTATTGCAATATTCCAAAATTTTCACAGATCCTTCACAAAGAACCATTTCTTATTTAACTGGAATACAAAACAATCTTTCTGGTCTGGAATTCCTTGACCCACACTCACACGCCTCAGCTCAACACTTCTCAGTGTTTTCCTTTCATTTCTGTTATGTCCAGAAATGTGCTTCTCTTTTACTGTTCTTTTCAAATTAACCCTCCCCTGATGCCTACACCTGCATTTAATTCAGGTAAATCCAAAAGACAATACTTCTTTCTAAGTTGTCAAAATGGAAAGTGCTCCAAAGGGAATTATTCAGGAGGGTGATATTAGCAATTTATAAACATAATTATCTTGCTCTCAGAAAAGATGGGGACTTAACAAACTATTTAAGAAATGCATTAACTGCATAGCACCAAAAGGCAGATGAGTTGCTCATTGAGACTAACAGTGATATAAGCAAAAATCAGTCTTGTTAGGAAAGGCTGTCTAATAAAATATACTCAGGTCTTCTCTTATTGTAAAATCATCCTGGACAGCTGTGGAACTTCTTTCCCTCCCTCTTTTGGGAAGATTTACAACAACAATTTCCAGCCAGATTTACCCTGAAGCCTCACCCACCCCCGCTGGCAGCTCTTGCCTGAGCAATGGTTCAGCTTTACCTTGCCCAAACTTCCTCCCACAGCTGATGGCAGAAGGGAAGGCTCCAGCAATGCCCTGTGTGCCAATCTGGGGCTCGTCATACCTGGGTGGTGGTGGTGGTGGTGGCATGCTCCAGTTGTTTTCATCAGCAAGAGGGGCTGTAGAGCCTCTCTCACCAATAGAAAGGCTCTTGTCAAGAAGGAAAGCAGTGGTGGCACGTCCCAGAACTTCCCAGCAATGGGGAGTTTTCTTGGATAGCTTCGGTAGTGGCAGCTACAGTAGCAAAAGGTGAGGGGGGAAGGTGAGCAGCAGGGGTGGCAATGCGTCCTGGTGGGGAATTTCCTTGGGCAGCTCTGGTGGCAGCCTTTGCTGCAAAAGGCGAGTGGTGGGGGGAAGGTGAGCAACAGTGATGGTGGCACATCCCAGAACTGCACCAGTGATGGAGAGTTTTCTTGGGTGGCTTGGGCAGCAGCAGAGCACACCAGGGTGGCAGTGGCTGGGTGTTCAGCCAGATCCAGCCACAGCAGCACCAGGGACAGGAGAACTTTCTCTTCTCTCCCAGCTGGCATGGCCATGGTTGTGTGGCTTCTTTGTGGCCAGGGCGAGAAGAATGTTCCCTTCTCTCCCAGCTGGCACAGCCATGACCCCATGATTTCTTCATGGCAAAGGGGAAGAGAATGTTCCCTTCTCTCCCAGTCAGCATGGCCATGGCCCCAAGGCTTCTTCATGACCAGGAAATAACATTCTCCCAGCCAGCACAGTCATGGCCATGCAGTGGGAGGCAGCTAGCTAGCTAGGATGAAGCAAGCCAGGCAATCCTGGGGATGGAGTGGGAAAGTGCAGTAGCCTAGGCTGGCCCAGGAATCAACTTGACTGGGGCTTGCTTGTTGGCTCACTCACCCAGGGACATCAGGGCCATGGTAGAAGGCAGGCAGCAATGGAAGGCAAAGGCAGGTTAATAATGGAGGAATAACTGGGCAGAGTTGGGCGAGTGGGCAGATAGGAAGATGCAGGGCCAGCCAGTGGCACAATTTACCGGCCCTCTGAATTGTGCAGAATCATAACAACCAGTTCTACCGAACCAGTCCAAACCAGTAGAATCTCATCCCTGCTTGCATGCACAGTTTACAGTAAGGTTTCTGCTCCTATGAGAATCTAATGCCTGGTGATCTGAGGTGGAGCTGAGGCAGTGATGCTTGCATTGGGGAGTGGTTGAAAATGCGGATAAAGCTTCACTCACTTGCTTGCCGCTCACCTCTAGCTGTGTGGCCCAGTTCCTAACAGCCATGGACCACTACTGGTCCATGGTCCAGGCTTGGGGACTTCTGCTTTAAATAAATTCCTGCCAAATCTGGAGTATTATCTGTAAATGGACTATTAAAATATGAAGAATCAGGAAGAATAAGTAAAGAATCAGGATGAATAAGTAGGTCTGATAGTTTCAGTGGATTTTCCACAAACATGAATCAATCTTAAGCTTTCAGATGATGGAATCTATATGTAAATAAGGCTGTAAAGTGTGCATGACTTTAAGGGTCTTCAAACTTGGCAAGTTTAAGACTTATGGACTTCAACTCCCAGAATTCCTGAGCTTACAGGACTGGAGGAGGAATTCTGGGAGTTGAAGTCCACAAGTCTTAAAACTGCCAAGTTTGAAGACTCCTGCTCTAAATGGTTGGTAGCAAAAATATTGGCTTTCTTTATTTTTACTTTCTGCTTTACATGTGATAATATACGCTCTTTTTATGAAAAAAATATTTTATTAAACAAATGTATACAAATACAGTAATATACAATATACACTTTTTGGTAAATTAGGGAGTCTTAACCCAGAAACCCTGGAAATTGCCCTGCTAATTTGAGATACCTTGTCTAAGGGAGCAAGCTCAGAGTCAACATTATTGAATCCTTTCAAAAGCTGACTTTTTAAATTTCTCTTTCTCTCTTTCCTTCTGCCAAACCATTGAAAAGACTATATAGAAGGAAAATACTTCTATAAAATAGCCCAACTGTGTTTCTGATTCTTTGTTATTTTATTGGATATAATTGGCTATTACTTTTACATTCATTATAAACCATTTTATGGATAAAGCAAAGAACAATCCAATGTCTGCAAAGAAATGAAACAGAATTATATCAGGCTGGATTACATATCATTGAAAATCTAATGTACCAGCTGTAGTACCACATATTTTTAAATTTCACAGGGAACATGCTGGTCTATCCCTCTTACCTTCCTTTACAGAAGGAAGTTCATTTATAATCACATAATTCAAAGATAGGGATTAATTATAATGCTGAGTGTGAAAATATACAGGATGTAAAAGCCCAGTATAAAGTCCACTGAATGCTGATCGCTGGATAAAATCAAATGCATGCTGGTTCTGAAAATGTTCCCTACCCACAGCTGTTTAAATTATATCTGCTTTCTTATGTGGCTACTTATCAATGCAGCTTTTGTGAAACCCAGAAATCATCTGTTCCATCAGTAGTTTTATAAATAGAATCAAAGTCTTCCAATTTAAGAAGAATTTAAAATCCAGCTGATTTGGAAGCACTGAGTGAGAAAGGCTTTGGTTTTTAGGTTTTGTTTTATTTTATTTTTGGTCCTAACATATATTTAACAATTCCTTATCATCTCTCACTATATCATCTTTCATTGGTTATTTTTTTTTATCCTAGCTACCATATCTACTTTCACTATTACATTTTTTATTTCTCCTCTTTTCTCATAGACTCATTGAAGTTATCTTATAGCCAATGAAAGAGAAAAGGAAAATGTCTTGTATTTGATAATTTAAAAATGACTTGCATTTAAAAATGTCTTGCACTTGATAATCTGACTATAAAACCATCATTATGTATTTGTTGCATTTTTAGCTGACTTTTAAATAATTAAAATATCTTGCTTTGGAGGAAAACGTGTCTCCCATTATTTTATCGCGACAGCAACAATACTGTGGGTTGGATTAAATTGAAAGAGAATGACTGCCCAAATTTCCAAAGGGAAGTTCATGGTCACAACAGTTATCAAGAACACTTTCGACATGGGAGGAAGGCGGAGCTTCGTCTCAGTGCTACAGCTGCGATCTCGGGGCTCTGAGATCGCAGCTGATATTTTCGCCCCTGGTCGGTCCTAACGGACCTAAACATCCCGTAGAGACAGGATTGTGAAGGGCACTGTCCCAGGATCTCCAGAGATATCGCAAATCTCTGGTTTGATCCGGAGAAGCCCTTTTTGCTGGCAGCGGAAAGGCAGCCTCCAAAGCTGCTGAAGTCGGGGCAGCTCGCGAAAGAAAGTGGCTTGAGCGAGTGTGTGTCGCTGAGTGGAGAAACTCCTTTTGTATTGTAAATTGGTTGAGACTTGAAAGGACATCCTGAACAAAGAAGAAATCTGTGACTTTATTTTTGTTTGACTGGAACTGGTTGAGCGGCATTTTTTAAGTGATGTCAAATTGGCTTGGATTCTTTCCTTTTTTTTTTTTTTTTTGATGGACTTTAATGTGACTTTGTCGGTAAACCGGATTGAATTTTCTCTTATTATATTTTCATGTTTTCTTTGATTTTTTAATTTTCTTTAGGATAGAGGCTCCCTTTGGTTACCTTTTTTTTTTTTTCTTTCCCTGTTGAGTTTTTTATAAATATTTTTTCTTTCTGGCTGGGGGGGGAAAAAGATATGAAGAGATGTTGCAGACACTGCCAAACTAGAGGCTTGAAAATATTTTATTTGAACTGGGAGAAAAATGTATAAAAACACTCCTTGCAAGGACATTTTAATGTGATAACGATAGAGGAGAACACAGTAAAATATTATTACAGGTGCTTTTCTTGGACTCTTATCAATATTTAAACATTTGAGGCTTGGCTTTGAAGCTGCTGGAGAAGAGAGTCATAATAAGAGCCTTGGATAAAGAAATAAAGTGCAGTGTGCATTGCATATATATGATATATATATATATTATATATATATATATATATATATATATATATATATATATAATATATATAATATATATATATATATATATTGTGAAATTCTACTCGCCAGCCTTTTTTGTAATTTTAACTCTAGTATTTTTGCTTTATTTTTAAAGGAAAGCCTCAGAGTTCTTTCTTTTTTTTCCCTTGCTTCTTTGCTCCTTCCATCTATGTTTTTGGATCACTTTGTTTTCCTTTTTGAATATTTTTTTTCTTCCATTTTTTCTTTTTTAAGGTGATATTTCAATTGGACTAGGGTCTAGAAGAACCTGAAGACCTTTCTTTTCCTTTTTCCCTTTTTCCTCTTGGTTTCGGCTTTT
Source organism: Laticauda laticaudata (assembly GCA_004320025.1). Taxonomy (NCBI): domain Eukaryota; kingdom Metazoa; phylum Chordata; class Lepidosauria; order Squamata; family Elapidae; genus Laticauda; species Laticauda laticaudata. The sequence continues at coordinate 8,688 of BHFT01060851.1, forward strand.
TACTATTGACTTTTTATTTTGGACTATAATTGGCTACTCTATCAGTTGGATTAAAAGTCAAAGAGAATCTGAAGCTTTGGAAGCATTAAAATGAGCAGGAAACAAAACCATTCGGCATTTCTGCTCTACCTCTGCTTCCCCACCATCTGAAGGACAACATTTAATTCAGACAATGTTGAAGGCAAGATAAAGACAAGAAAAAGTAAATTTACAGATGCTTATGCAAGGAATCCAAGATATTAAGATAAAAATAGATGCTATTGAACAAAAAATAGAGAAAACTGATGAAAAATATTAAACAAATGTATGGGGAAGTATGAGGAGAGATTCCAAAAAATGAGGAAGAAGGAAAACAAAGAGAGGGAGAAGATTGGAAATATTGACACTAGATTAAACAGTGGTAGAACAAGAAAAAAGTGGGATTGTTGAGTGGGAGATGGAAAGGTCAGAATTTTATCTTAGATTTCAAAATATAGAAGGAGGAAAAGGAGAAAATTGGCTGCGATAATGATAGAAATGTTGGCAGATGTTTCTGGAAATTACAGAGGGAAAAGATGATGGATGGAGTAGATGAAGGTATATCGAGTTTATACAAGATATGCAATGAGAAATAAATTACCAAAGGAAGTCCATATTAGATTTACCAAAAAATCCATCAAAACACAAATATTACAAGTGGTAAGAGAAAACATTGAAATATAAAGGCAAAGAGATTGTGGTTTTAAAACAAAATACCTAGAAGGTGAGAGAGATGAGAAGAGAAATACCGAATTCTGACCAAAATGCTACTGGAAAATAAGTGAACTATAGATGTCTATACCAGAAGGATTAATCTTTATGTGGCAAGAGCAGAGAGACATAGAATTGATTCGATTGAAAAAAGCAGAACTTTTCTACGCAGAATTTTTTGAAGAAGAAGAGAGGAGGCAGAGAAAGAGGTCTCATTAATTGAGTTTCAGGAGGAACAACTGGAGACTTGAAAAAGAGAAAGGAGTTGTAGGTGGACAGGTAGACAGTAAAGAACAACGTGAAGTGAGAGCCACGAGAACTGTTAGACCGTAAAGTAATAAAGCATAATCATGGAAGAAAAAAAAACTGATTCAATGAATATAAATGGACTTAACTCAGCTGTTAAAGAAGGAGAAACCTTTCATAAATTGGAGAAATTAAAATTTGATATAATTGCTTACAAAGAAGTTCAATTTTAAAAAAACCAACATGAGCAATTGTTAGTACAACCAAAATTAGGGAAAATATTTACTTCTTTGACTCAATGTAAGAAAAGGGAGTGGTTCTGCTACATTAAAGAGGATTTGTCCAGCAAAACGATTTACACGGATGAAGACGGCAGAGTATTAATGGGTGGAAATAATGGACCATAATAGAAAAATACTCCTGATTGCAATTTATGCTCCGAATGATAAACAAGAAGAGTTTATAAAAAACTACTACATATGGAATAATTAGACTGGATTATTGTTAATATAATTATGATGGGAGACTTTAATGAGAATTGTGGACAATAAATTGGACTATTATAACAACATACAATAAAAAAAAAATAGAAAGGTTCTCCCTAAATCTTTTTTTTAAAATGACAGATGAATTAACCTTAAAAGATATTTGAGAGAAAAGAAATGTTAAAGCTAAACAATATACTTTTTACTCTAATAGACTATTTATCATGGTCCAGATTTAGATATGATTTGATCTCAACAGAATTAATATCCACTCATTTCAAGAAACAAAGTATTGAAATAAGAGTACTTGGGCAGACCATAGTCCAATGACCAATTAAATGGAAGGGACAAAAAAAAAAGATCGAGATGGACATTTAAATAACACTATTTTAAAGGAGAAACTTTATAACAATGGATGGAGAAGGAATTAGTCTTTTTCTTTAAAGAAAACAAAAAAGAAGATAACTTCAATTACAGAATGTCTGGGATACAATGAAGGCATATGCTAGAGGTTTGATAAATAGATTATACAGAGAAAAAAAGAATATTAGGAAAAGACAAGCCTCCAAGACCTTGGAAGATGAATATAAAGACTTGAAAAAGAATTACAGAAATGCCACAGAAAAAGGTATTAAATGAAACTGGATGTAATTAAGACATAAATGGAATTAATAGGAAAGAAGAACTGGCACAGAAAATTAGAAATTTTAAACAGAATTATTTTGAAGATGCAAATAAACCACGGTAGATGGCAGCATATAACTGAGAAAGGAGAAGGAATCAAAGAAAATATTGAAATAATAGATGATCAAAGCCAAGTCTGTGTGTAAGGTAATAAGGAGGAAAAGGAAATTATTCGAGATTTCTATGGGCAACTATATAAACAAGAGAATATTGATGAGGAAAAAATATAAACAGTATTTACAGAATGTTAACTACCGAAGATACCTAAGAGACTGAAGAAATGTTTAGAAAGTAATATAACAATGATGGAATTAATGAAGCATTTAAGAGACAAAACAATTGGGAAAAGCACCAGGTCCAGATGGGCTTCCGGCAGATTCTATAAAAAATTTCAAGAATCATTGAGCATCCCATTGTTGAAGTTATGAATGAAGTTATGTTAAAGAAGATGGACCCAAAACATGGTCAGAGGGCTTATATTACACTTATTTCCAAAAGAAGAGGCTGACCCGTTGCAAATTAAGAATTATAGACCTATTTCCTTATTGAATGCAGATTATAAAATCTTTGCTCAATTTTAGCAGAAAGACTGAAAAAATATTTAAATAATTTTATTCACCCAGATCAAAATGGATTTCTGCCAAGAGACAAATTAGAGACAATATGAGAGTAATCTTGGATACTTTGGAATATTATTTGAGGCTCATCCTGAGAAGCAAATGGCTTTGATATTTCTAGGATGCTCAAAAAGGCTTTGACAACGTGAACTGGAGATTTATGTTATTACTATTGAAACAGATGGGTTTTGCCAGAAAATTTATTCAAGCAATAGAAGCCATATATATAAAACGACAGCAAAGGTAATGATGGGGGAGAATTTACAGATCTTATTAATATAAGAAAAGCACAAGACAAGGTGTCCTCTATTTCCTTTGTTATTCGTATTGACTTTGGAAGTGTTGATAGAAATATTAGGGCATGACAAAAGTATAAAAAGGAATGAAAATTAAAAAAAGAAAGAATCAAACTACAAGCTTTTGCTGACGACTTAGCTTTTATTCTGGAAGACCCGTTAGAAACCGCTCCAAAGTTATTGGAAAAGATAGAGAACAATATGGTGAGATGGCTGGCTTGAAAATAAATAAAGATAAACAAAAGATTCTAACAAAAAAACATGTTATTGAGACAAAGAGAAGAATTGACAGATCTTTTGAAAATCCAAGTTACAAATAGGTTAAGTATCTGGGGATATATTTTGACGGCAAGATGTAGCCACATTAAAGAAAATAATTATACAAACTCAAACAACAGATAATTATAGATTTGAAGAAAATGGGAAAACTTGCAATTGTCATTAATAGGAGAGATTATCAACAATTAAGATGAATATTTTACCCAGAATTTTATTTCTCTTTCAAACAATACAATTAGACTTGGAAAATACTATTTTGAAGATTTAAATAAAATAAATATGTTGAAGTTTATATGGCAAGGTAAAAGAGCGAGAATAAAGTTAAAAGCTTTTGCAAGATGCTAGAATTAGAGGAGGTTTTTGGGCCTGCCTAATTGGAACTGTATTATCAAGCTGCAAGTTTGATGTGGGTCAAAGAATGGATAACATTAAGAAAGCATAGATGTTGACATTAGAAAGGACATGATTTACTGTTGGGCTGGCATGCTTTTTTATGGTACAAGGGAACTAAAACACAGGGGTATTTCAGAAGACATATATATGGGGTCTTTGTGGTTAAAGTGGAGAAGATAAAAAACAATGTTATTTGAAATTCCAGTTTGGTTATCGACTATTGAAGCATTTTCCTATCCTATGATCTATAAAAAGGAACAAACAGTTAGATATGGGAATTGTTAGATGAAAAAGGGTGGACTTAAATCGATCCAAAGCTTAGAGGAACAAGGTATAAGGATGAATTGGTTTTCATATGCGCAAATACACTCAAGATATGATGAAGATTTTAAAACGGAAGGATTCTATGACAAACAGACTGATTTAGATAATATTGATGGGTACTGATGAGAAGGTGATTAAAAAATTATATGGTTATTTATTGGGAATTAAGTTAAGAGGAAGAACAAAGTTAAAGAAACTATGATTGCTTGGGGGAAGAATTTTGGATTATGGGATTGATTTATAGAAATGGCAAAAATTGTGGTCTCAAAATTATAAAATGACAATGTCAACAGCATATAAAGAAAACTTGTATAAGATGTTTTACAGGTGGCACTTTCCCCCGACAAGAATAGCAGAATGTTCAAGAACAAATCTGAAAAATGTTGGAAATGTCATCAGATACCTGGCTCATACTATCATATGTGGTGGACTGGGAGATGCCAGAAAATATTGGACTAAAATTCACATATGGTTGGAAAAATGACAAAGAAACACATAGACTTGAAACCAGAGATTTTTTTATGGGAATTTTACCTGACACATATAATAAGACTTGAAATATTGATTGTAAATGTATTAAAGCGGCTAGGATTGGTATTTGCTAAAAATTGGAAGAATGAGAAAATACCATTACAGGAAGAAATTATTAAGAAATATTGGAATGTGCTGAGATGAGTAGATTGACATTTGAAATTAGAGAGCAAGAGATAAACAATTTTATGAAAATTTGGGATCTTTTTTATCAATGGCTAGATGATAAAATACGATAATAGACATTAATACTTATATCTATAAAGGGTTTTTTAGGATTGATTTGTATGATTATTTTTTGATTGTTTATAGAATAAATGTTTTAAAGTATTGATATCTCACAAAGCATGAATGATTAAAAGTATAGTCAAAACATATATTTTTTTTTTTGTAATATTAGGATAGAATATGATAATATGAATTGTTATGCAATATAACTGTAACTGAGACTACAAAATGAATGCACAAAACATGATGAACCAACCCGACACACCGGAAGTATATATGAGAGTAGATGTTTTTATGTTTTGTATATTATGTGTGTCTGTAGAAAATTAATAAAATTCTTTTCAAAAAAAAAAAAAGAATACTTTCGACATGGGAATGTGGACTGCTACGTGGACTGCTCTTGAAGTCCACTCAGAAGCTGAAACTGGTCTAGGATGCAATGGTATGGAACAGGACTGTCAAACTCCCAGCCAGCAGGCTGGATGCATCACATGCTGGCCATGCCCATGTCCAGTTTAGCGAAGGGGGGGGGGGAAANCACATGCTGGCCATGCCCATGTCCAGTTTAGCGAGGGGGGGGGGGGAAATCCTGATATGCCATGTGACACTGCTGTGATGACCTGAGTTTGACACCCCTGGTATGGAGGATGAAGGATGCACCACATTAGATCCATGTGTTGCTTCATGAGCTGCACCAGATGGCTGCCAGGTACAATTCAAGATGCTGGTTTATGCATAGGATTTTGTTATTTTCAGGCCACCTACCTGCAATAGTTTTGCCAGCTCAGAAGATCTGGCAGAATTATTGTGCTTTAGGTTCTTTCTATGAAACAGTGTCATCCATCAGAACCAAGGAGACATTCATTCTCTGTCATAGTACTTTCCCTCTCGAATAGAATCTTGCAGATCCATAAAGCTCTTGCTCTTCAGCTGTTCTGCAAATTTTTGAAAATTTAGCTTTACTCCCATGTAGGCTGAAGGTAACTATCAACCCTCTGTTAGTTTTCTTAGGCTGCATTAGATACTTCTAGATGTCCAGGTCTTTTTCCCCTTCTTTTCATTTTACCATTTCTATTTTCAATCAACGTAAGCTTCCCAGACTTGCTGAGAGTTGGCCTTCAAGGCCCGGTCCCACTGCACTTACAGATGCAAAGAGGATGTAAAACATAAAACAAAGCTTGTCATCCATTCGAAAACGCGATGCATCTGTTGTGTACTCACTGCATATGTGTTTCAGAAGCTCTATCCGTCGAGCATCCGTCCACTGCGATTTCATCCGCGCAAAAAGTTTTGAGCTGCACAAAACTTTTGGAACGGATGAACTTTCCGCCACGTACGATGTACATCCGCAACATATATGGGAAACAAACGTTCTATGTCCGTTATCACCCATTAAACGTCCACTGTATCCTCTCTGCATCCTCTGGCCATCCCCTCAACTCACATCCGCTGCAGCTGAAAACGGA
>BHFT01060856.1:0-16274 GCA_004320025.1 Laticauda laticaudata
GTTGTAGCAACGTTTCAGCAGAATCTCATCTGCCATCATCAGGCTTCTGTATTGAGTTTGTCTGTGAGTCAGGCTAGTAATAGTACAGATCGAAACCACACACAATCACGAATTTCAGTCTGTCGCTGAAAAAATCCAAACTGGAAGCCCAAAAAAAATGTTAATCTTAATTTTTCATTGTAGGCAAGTATTATTACTGAGACTCTACATTTGGGTCTTCACCATCCCATTTAAGACAAAATAGATTTCTAAATATAAGATAGTCTAGAGCAGGGTTGTCAAACTAAGATGCATCTTGTGCTGGCCATGCCCATGCCCAGTTTAACAAACGGGGAAACAGTCCTGATACATCACGTGACACTGTCAAAATGACATGAGTTTGACATATATGAGAGCTTCCAAAATAGAAGTGTCCTAAATCATTCTCATTTCAGATGGATTTTTACAATATCGATTTATTGTCTTTGAACATGTAAAAATCAGTTTAGGATTGGATTGAAATAAGTTTTGGGCGAGGCACAATTGAACATTCTTTTGTTTATAGCAGGGGTATCAAACTCAAGGCCAGGGGGCCACATCCGGCCCACAGGGTGCTTATATATGGCCCGCCTGAAAAGAGCAAAGGACTGGCCCGCAGTGCCTCTGCCAGTAAAAACAGAGCTTGGGTGGACTGCAGGTAGCCCTCCGAAGTTCAGTTTTCACTGGGAAAGGGTTGCAGGAAGCCATCACAGCCAAAAAAAGAGCTTGGGAATCTGTTTTCACTGGTAGATCGCTCGGGCCACCACAGGCGCAACCGACACGAATAATGTCAAGCTGGCCATGCCCAGCCTGGCCACGCCCCCCCCCAGACCCCAGTGAAACACAACCCTGATTTGGCCCAACCGGTGGGAGACCCAAGCAACCCAAGTGGTAGATAACCCAAGCAAGTGGTAGGAGATTTCACAACTATAATTTCCAATTCACAAAAGTGTACAGCATATGGGCATATGGGATATTAAGAGAATACAGGTATGGTGAAGAAAATTTCCCAAACAAAGTGGCAATCAAGAACACTCAAGAGATGCCTTTCTGCAACAGCAGTTTTCTTCTTTAAAAAAAAAATTTTAAGTTGCCATTAGCTACAGATTTTTCTTTTGCCATGAACATAGCAAGAAATCTGTTTACATTTTTACTTTGAGTTTGAGATTAAACCAGGAAACCTGATGACAGGTTTTTGCACAGGGCACAAAGGACAAATTGAAGAGATCAAAATATTATTTTAGTCCACAAAATTATTTATAGGGAAAAAATAGAGAATTCAGATATAGGCACTTAGCTAAAATATAATCTAACACAATTATTGAAAAACATACTGCAGGGTAACTACTCTTATTGTCCTTTCTTTTACTGGGAATTGTTAAGAATATCTCAATCTGAACCTTTTTCTCCCTTCTTATCATCATCGATTCCTAGTGCACAACTGCATTTTTTTTTTACTAATAGCTAATAAAGAACCCTGTGCTCCTTCATTTAAATAATTTAACTCTTTAGATTCTCTCTCATAATGCAGGCTTACCAAGAAGACATGGGGATATTAAAGCTTTTTGTTTGTGGACAGAAAAGACTCCCCAAAAGAAACAAAACAACAAAAGCATGTATTATAAAAGAAACAAAAAGGGTAGATAGAGAATAAAAGAGAAAAATAAGAATTCTAAATTTAAAAAAAATCTTTCCTCTATCTCTTCAACAACCCAATCCACTCAGTTGTAAATAAGATATGTATTGCTACATGGGATGTTGAACCTCTATGTATTTAGGGGTATTTGTGTATGTGTGAATTCACTTTCTTTCATTATTTTTAGATGCAGTATCAGCAATGTGTATAAAAATTTCATTAGTTAACCAATTAACTTGTAGCCTTTGTTTTGCTTAGGTTCCTATAACTGTGCTTTGAAATTGAAATGATATGTTGCTAAAGAAAAATATTTTTACAGACAGAATTAGGTCAAGGAAGAAATTTCAGAGGGACTAAACATAAATGGAAAAAAATGTCTTTGATGTCTCCCATTTAAGTCTAAAGGTATACAAGGAAAAAAAGCTTCACGATGCTCTGTTTAATTACCAATATCATTGCTTTCCAGAGATACCAAACTCAGAAAAATTATGACGGGTGGCAATAATATCCTTATAATAATAAATGTGTGGCAATAATAATGTCCTTATTTCCTAGAAATTTAAATGATACTGTTAAGTTAGTAGCCTTATTATAAGTTCATTGTTTTCTAGTGAAAGGTGCAGAAGGATTTCTGCAGTTAAATGATACAATCTTGTTAGAATAGGAGAAATCCAGAATTACTGTGAAAGCAGTAACATTTTAGGGCCCATAATTTTTAGAAAAATAACCTAAGAAGAAATCATATGTTCATATTTCTGCAAGACGATAACTAACATCCTGTTTGGGAATTATAAATGAAATCACAATACATTTAGAAGGCACCAATTGTGGGTTTCATTTTCTTGTAAAAGAAAATCAACTGCATGTGTGTAACGGAATAGAGAGAAGAAGAATTTTTATACATATAAGTACTACTACATGTGAAAATATATATTTGTGCAAACTATGATGATGATGATGACAATGAACATAACCACAATCTAAAATTACACAAGGCAAAATGCAAAATATTCAGCTACATGTCTTTTCCAAATTAATATAGCATATTCACTATAATTAAAAAAGGATATATATATTTTAAATTCAATGATGTGACCACCAGGTAGTCAACTCTGATAGCTCTGTCTCCCTCTCTCCCTTTCTCTCTCCTATCTATATTTCTCTATTTCCATTTTTATATACATCTCTCCCACTCTCTCACCCCCCCCNCTCACCCCCCCCCTCTGTATACACACATACACATGCACACACACACACACAATTTATGTGCCAAAGTAATTGAGCAAAAACTCTGATCCATTTCTGTCACATCTAAAGAACTAAGACATCTCAGTGCAATTTATATAGGCTTCTGTTCACCAGGTAGGAGATTGTCTACTGGTCTATTTTCAACCTAGTATGCCATGAAGCAAATCAAGAGTTGGTGAGAGCTTGTCTGTCAACTGTTGAATCAAGTCTCAAATAACCCAATCCCTGAGCTTCTCCGTGATGCAATTTGGTGATTAGAGCAGTATAAAAAGATTAGCAGTTTGGCGATTAGAGCAGTATGAGAAGATAAGCAAGCCAATTTAAAGCTGACAGTTCAGTGTAAGTTAAAGCAAGAGTTTCCCCAATGAAGCAACCATGCTGAAACATTAAAAAATGTCATCTTTCTAACGGGAGGGAGAGGGGGGAGATGCAATACCTTCCGCTCATGACTTCTTGTGCCACCAGAAGGATTCTGCTTCAGAAAGCCTGCTGTTGTGGACCATCTTGTAGGGTTTTTTCGTGAAGGCTCTTCTGAAGTAAAATTGGTATCGCTGATTGATAAGGAAAGGCCCACTAATGCTGGGTCACTGCTGCGCCGTACATGAAGTGGCATGTCTGAAGAGATTAAAAACAAAAATAATCTGTGAGACAAGACTTTTCCAACAAAGTGAAAGACTTATACTGTTCTTAGTTGGAAATCAAATGGTTATAATATCCAACCTACAGGGTGCAAAAAAGTCCCAATTAGTTACCTAATATAATCAAAGAAATAATACATTGCTCAAAGGCCATAAAACCCAATTTATAGGATCCAAGCAATCAATGGGTGATGGCAGAATGAAAAAATAATTCAATTAATACACTACATTGAGTATTTAATCATTTCCCCCTTCAGTTGCATCAATTTAATCTAGTTTACAATTACATCTATTATTTTGGTATGACAATTGTTAAAGTTACAACAGATCACCTTATATTCCAGTTCCAGAGTTCTGATGCATGCACACACACACACACACACCACAGCCATATCCTGTAGTCACATGAACACACTTGAGTATTTAGCAAAACCAACTAACTTTTTTGATATTAAGCATTTGTGAGAAGATTTATGACAAGCTATTGTCAGAAACCAGTCTTCTCAGATAGTTTCCAGAAAAAATGGACATGCAAATTGCACTGACAGATTTAATGACCAGCGTGTTCACTTAGTAACCACCAAATCAAATATCATAAAATGTTGTGGGTCACATAACCACCATTACTTGTGATAGTAATTCCAGACTCCATTGCAGCTGTAAATCGAGGGCTACTTGTAAATGTGATAGTAACTTTTGGAGGAGCTTTGGGGCAATAGCTCAAAGCTTTCATGGAATATATACAACCCTAGCTTGGATTGTACTCTCCTTTTTAAAGCACCCAACTTCCTTGAACAAACAATATGAAGTTCCAAATCTTCCTTCACTTATTTAAAAAATGCAACAGTTAGTCAAAGGAAGATATTTTAACCAAAAACAATCACACCAATCTTTTAAAATATATCTTTTCTTTTATGTACACTGAAAGCATTTGTACCAAGACAAATTCCTTGTGTGTCCCATTACACTTGGCCAATAAAGAATTCTATTCTAATATCTATCATTGTACTCCATAAAGTAACAATTGCTGGCAAGATGTCTCTAAAGTCCCTGGACGACTCCGAATAATATTTTCCTCTTCTTTGAAACAAATGAGGAGGATATCATACCAGTGGTGGGATTCAAAGATTTTTAACACCAGTTCGTTGGGCAAGGCTTGGGCATGCTTTGTGCCCATCATGGCTTGGCGGGCATGCTTTGTGCCCACCACACACTTTTCATGTGATATAACTAAGAGCATGATTCCAACATACTATTCACACCGTCTAAATGTATAATAAACTTGGTTTTAGATGTTACACTCTTCCTTATGATTCCTGTTCCTAAAAATAGATCATTATCAATATTATTTACAAAAACACCATAACCATCATCTTCCACAGGCAAACAATTTGGGATAATCCAACTATTGTAGAACTGAACCATCAATACCTCACTATTAGCCATTCATCAGCAATTCCTGGACCAAGTTATTTCACATGGATTACAGATTCACCCTCCACATCTAAGAAGGAAACCAAAAACAGTGTCTATTTATTGTGCTTCTCTTTTTACAGTGTTTGAGATGGATCATTTTTAGAAATAATCCAGGGGTTTAGTAAACTATGTCCTGGAAAAATTAGGACAAAAATATTACGAAGCACTAAATCCTGGCGGCATTTTTTTAAAAATAATATAAGTTGCAAAAATGGGGCTGGAGCTATCAGACATTCATGCAAAGTGTTTTGTTCGAAAACACACGAGGTAGACCGGGTTCCAACAACAAAAGGTTTTATTCGAACAGTAGTCAGAATAGGAAACGGTTTGGTTCAAAGCCGCAGCCAGCCTTTTTATACAGGCTGGCCTGCTTGCTTTCAGCCTATGGCCATTTCTTTAATTTGCCCCTTTCAGCAGCTCCCTTGGATTGGTTCCTAGTAACCAATCCACTTTCTTAACTTTTCGACCAATTCAGAACAGTAGCCTAGGATTAAACCACTTGCATATAGAACACCCCTCCCTCTTAGTTTCATGTCCTAACGTGGTTACCGTAGTCACGCAGGTTAGGTGGGGCTTCTCGAACCCGATTAGACTTGCGCGGTTCATTCCTCGCTGAAGACTTCGACCGGTTCAGATGGGCTTGCTTTTCTTCGATTTCTTCGCTCAGTTAACCGTCTGAAGGTGAGTCGCCATTTTGGCCGCCGCCTTGAGTTGCTTTTAGGCCAGAACGGTCTTCGCCGCTCACACGCCGTTTCTCAATGGGCAGGTTGTGAGCTGGCCTGGCTGGCCCCTTCCGACGGGCTCTTTTCTTGCAGTCTATTCAAACAGGTGAGTCTTTATTTTGCTCTTTTGTTTGGTAATAATCCGTTTGTTTTAGTTTTAAATACGGTTCTTTATTAACTTCTCGCCTTTCCCCCCCCCTCCCTGGTTTGAGGGTTTATTTGTATTGTCGGCGATTGGTAGTGTGGTCTGTAGGCCGTTCAATTATTCGGGGATCGAAAGCTGGTCTATGTGCCGCTTCCACCTCCCTGCCATCGTCTACGTTAAGCGCGTAGGATTTGGGGGGCCTGTAATTGGGTAATTTGTCAGGTACCCACAATGGTTCACCTGTGAAATTTTTCGCGTATACCAATGGTCTTGCCTAACTGGAATTGCCCTAAAACTTTGTGGAGGAATCAGGGGGGTTTCCTGGCGTTAAAATTTGGTGTAGTCGTCAAGGTAGTGAGCGTAATTTTCGTCCCATAAGTAATTCCGCTGGGGACTTTGTTTAGTAACTGTACTGGGCATTATGTGTTGGAGAGTGTTAGTAAACGGGTTTACTTTTTGTTGGACATCACTATTCCATTCTTTCTAGCCCTTTCCTTTGTGAATCGAACCATTCTCTCGGCCCTGCCGTTTTGCAGCCGGATGGGCCGGCGCGGTTTAGCGGCATGTTCTGATACCTAGGGAGGCTAGGTATTTGCTCGAATTGCAAGCTTGTATTAGGTTGTGGTCCATTTTGTCCGAGACCAGAACGTCCGGTTAGACCGTGAGGTGGCGAAAAGTTCGTCTAATTTTTTATTAGTGTTTCTGTTGTCGGTTGATGCATGATTTTTACCTCAAGCCATTTGAGTAGGCATCAACGACAACCAGATAAAAGGTATGCCCCGTGGTTGGACCGCGAAGTCTATAATTGGTATTCTAGACATGGTCCTAGGGGTCTCCAGCTCCCTAGATGGGTGGCTTTTGGGGAGAAGGTTCTGATTTTCTGGCATTTATGGCAAGATGTTTCACCCAATACCTCTATGTCCTTATTCAATTGCCTGGCCACCACACATAGGCTCCGGGGCCAGGCTTTTCATTTTACCATCCCAGGGTGACCCGTCGTGCAAACATTCCCTAGTACTTGGGCTGGCAAACCTTGGCTGGAATGGACCAAACGATCTCCCCACAGCAAACACCCCTTTAGGATAGATAGTTCAGTCTGTCTGGACCGGAACAGGTTTTTAAAAGTTTCCAGTTTTTTGTGTCTCCGGCCAGCCTTTACCTACCCAGCCAAGAATATGGCAGTCAATGAGTCCTTAGTGGTGGCTCTTGCGACATCATAGGCGGAGGACTGGGTAGATCGGACAAGTCTCTATTTGCAGCGATGTCATTGCTGGTGCTGGTCTTCATTCAGTAGTTGTAAGGGTGGCCTGCTCAAAGGCTCCGCCAATGGCGAAATCTTGTTTTCCTTGGTCGATGCGTCAAGAGTTAATAGGAATAGGCTGCAAGGGAACTCTGACCATCTTAGACATTACTTGGTGAACAGTATGTTAGGCGTCGGACTTGTTTCCCGCAAAATCCCCAAACAATGAGTTTGTGGTCGTTTACAATTTGAAAAACCCCGCCCATACAGATATTCATGGAAGCGTTTTTACTCAGCGACTATTGCTAGGGCTTCCCTGTCCAGTTGACTGTAATCGTTCAGTCTTGATGAGTCCTTTAGAATAGTATGCGACAGGGTGCTTCTCTGCCATCAGGGAGTTGGTGGCTTTAGGACCGCACCTACCCAAAATGGGTGGAAGCGTCGCAGGGTCACTCTTAAAGGCAGTGTGTTGCTTGAAATTTGGATAGAACGTTTGTGGAATGTAGTAACTTTTATTATTCTGGAAAGCCTTCCTTCTTCTTTGCTACCCCCAAAGCCCTAGTTGCTTTTACTTAAAGACGGTGTAACGGTTCAGCTATAGTGGCCTTGTTTAGCAGAAAGACATGATAGAGAAATTCTAATAAGTCCTAAAAAGGCTTGTAGTTCTGTTTTGTTACTCGGTTCAGGTTGCTTTCTTGTATTGCCTTGACTTCTTAATCTGTGGGGTGGATGGGCCTCACCGTCTCATTGATTTAGCCTAAGAATTCAATGCTTTTTTTTCATTAGGCAGCATTTTTCTTTTTTTACTTTAAGGCCAGATTTCCCTAAATTTTGAGTTTAGTACTTCTGTGAGTCTTTTTTTAAGTTGAGTCTCGTCTCTGGCCGGCATAAGACGTCGTCGGAATAGGAATACCCCTTGTATGCCCATTAAGAGGCGTTCCATCAGACTCTTGAAAAACGCCCGGTCCACGCTTACTCCAAATTGGCAGTCTGTGGCATTGGAATGCCCCCTTGGTTGTGTGACTATGGTTTAGCCGGCTTTCTGCCGTCTCTGGCGTCCACTGAGTTGCTGATTAGGCTTGTGCCAAGTCCAGATTTAGCAAAAATTTTTGCCTTGCTAGGGAGTGGAGCAAATGTTTGGACTACTGGCACTGGGTATGCGCTTGGTTTGTAAAGCTATGGGTTCGGGTTTCCTATAGTCACCACAGATTCTAATGGACCCGTCAGGTTTTATGGGTGTAAACAATAGGCCGTTTCCCATTTGGCATGGTCCACTGCGTTTCTAACACCCTGGGCTCATTAGTTTGTCGAGATTGTTCCTCTATCTTTGCCTTTAGTGCAAAGGGAACTCATCTGGATTTTTAATCTCTTGGGGCTATTCTGGGGATCTAGGCTGAAAAGAGATAGGGTTTCCCCATACCTTGCCCAGGTGAGCCGTCGAAACGCTTGGAATTCGCGGATGAGGTCATTCTTTCCCAATTGCGTGGTTAGTTACTCGGTCGACCCCGGTTCACTCCCGATGGCCCAAGGGTGCGAAAACATTCGATGCCCAGGAGGCTCGGTCGTGATTCCCGCGTCGACGATGGTTAGCGCAGTCTTTGACTTTGTTGCTTATAAGGTGACTAAAAATTGTCCCATGCCATTCAGGGATTGGTTTCCCTGTAGTCCTTTAGAGTCAAAGGTGTTTTTTGGAATTTGTCTGGATTGATGTCTGGATCAGCTTTTTATGGTATCCCAAGAAACCATCGAAAGGAAGGACCCGTGAGTCCACCTCCACTCTACAGGCCTTTCCCTTCGATGGTTACAAGTCACTTTAACCTCTTGCCGCTTTCGTCTGGCGCCTTTCTATAGTGACGTTTGGTGTGTATTGGCTCGTTTCTCTTGTTACGCCAGCTTTCTCTCCCGCTCGTTAGGCTCGGCTCGTGCTGGGGAATTTTCTGCGTCTCGTGGGGCTATAGTTTCTTTTATTCCTGCAGACTTTCTCGGATTGTGTCCGCCGTTTTTTACAGTACCTGCAGATAGCATCGAGAATCTTGCATTCGGCTCGGCATGGGTTTCCTCCGCAGCCAGCGCATTCCGCCAATTTCTTTTCGGCGCTCTTTTTAATTGCGAGCAGACGGTGGAACCTCGTCCGGTCTATCCAAAACGCCTTATTGATTTAGGTTTCCCTCATCTACGAACACTCCGAAAAAATGCGTGTGGCTAGAGATGGATAGGCTGCTTCACTTCTCATCTAGCTTGGGTCTCTTCGCCATATTTGTATCATTTTTTTCATTTTTGACCAGCCGATTTCTTGCAGGCTTCAGCCGCGGCCATAAGGACTTCCGCAGATTAAGACTATACGGGTCACAAGTGAATATTGGGCTTGTTTAAACAGCTTACTTGTGCATGATAATAGTTCTACTGGAAGTCACTAATACCACAGCAGCAATCTCTCAATTGCTTCGGATCGATAATGTATGAGAAATCGCACATACCCCTATTTGCCGTAGAGCAGCCACGAAAATCCCGGCAACGGTCTCCCATACTCAGCTGGATTCTCTGCGGACTAAGAATTCAATGACCCGCCTTTATTAAGTTTTGACACTTACCGGAGCATAGTGTGCTTGAGGATTATTTTGGAGTTCTGGGCCACGAGTTAGTGCTTAACTCTCGGGGCTTCGCAAGGGCCTTGGCATTTTAAAAACCGTTGGTCCGCAATGGGTGAGGAATACAGCTCGCTCTGCGTTGTTCCGAGATAGATGTCAATCCAAATTTTCCCCCCATTTTCTTTCCAGGATACATCTGGAAGCGATCTGTTGTATGACTCCCAATCCTTCATCGTTCGGTTGACGGTGTGCGGGCGGTGCGTTGCTTCCTAGACATTCTCTGCTGGCGTCTGCGCTTTCTATCACCGCGTGCAGGTTTTCGCGTTCAGGACGATCCCATCCTCGTCGCCAGTGTTTTGTTCGAAAAACACACTGAGGTAGACCGGGTTCCAACAACAAAAAGGTTTTATTCGAAACAGTAGTCAGGAAAATAGAACGGAATTTGAGCTGCAGCACGCAAGCCAGGGACCTTTTATACAGGCGAGCCTGCTTGCTTTCAGCCTTATATGGCAATTTCTTTAAAATTTATGCCGACCTTTTCAAGCAGCTTCCCTTGGATGGGTTCCTAGTGAAACCAATCCACTTCTTACTTTTCTGTACCAATCAGAACAGTAGCCTAGGATTAAACCACTTGCATATAGAACACAAAGCACAATTTTACATAGTGCACCTAAGTTCAAGGCAGTTGTGAATTTTTCTTTTTCCAAAGTTTGCTTAAACCTCTGAGAATCACATTTGATTTGATTTTATATTCTGCATTCTTATCTAACTTTGGATGGACAAAACGTTTGATGTTATATAATGCCTATTTTAATAGAGTAAAAGAGATCTGCATTATTAACACCAAATCATATATAATAATCCTAATTATTTTCAAGCCCTTTTTAGACAGGGCCACTCATGTCTTGATCAGGATTGAAAATCCAACTGTAACTGGCATAAAGACAACAGGGCACCATG
Source organism: Laticauda laticaudata (assembly GCA_004320025.1). Classification (NCBI taxonomy): domain Eukaryota; kingdom Metazoa; phylum Chordata; class Lepidosauria; order Squamata; family Elapidae; genus Laticauda; species Laticauda laticaudata. Next base: position 10,672 of record BHFT01060856.1, read on the forward strand.
GTTTCAACTATAAGATTATTTATATAATCAAGGATTATTGCTAAATTGAGTACTGGACAGTGTGATGCTGGGTTTTTAAATTTTATTTGGCTACTTACAGAACTCAAGGGAACTCAAAAGCAAAAAATTCAGCTCTAAATATTTTATTTGGGAAGGAGAAAAGTTAAATGAAAGAAAAAATAAAATTTATTTTCATTACACGATCTTCTTGCCCTGTTTAAACACCTATTTTTATTGCACTTCAAGATGTTCAGAAAAGGAAATGCATTTTCAAGAAACATGTTTCTACCAATGACAAAAAATGTGATATTAAAATGAAACATCTATGGAGATGCTCTGACATCATGGTTGTCCCAAAAGTACTTTTAAAAAGACAACTGGACTTTCTTGGTTTTTCTTGAAGATGTTTCACTTCTCATCCAGGACTGAATAAGCTTATTGGATAACAAGTGAAACGTCTTCAAGATAAACCAAAAAAATCCAGTTCCCTTCCTTTTTAAATGCACCTTTGGGACATAAAAAGCGAATAAAAATAATTCATGTGCATGTATATTATTCTTACCTAACAGCATACAATTTATGTGCATGCAATTTATGAGATTTTAAAACATTTTAATCAGCTTTATTATTATGTTCAAACCAAGACTATAAGTCTCTTTTCTTTGATGCATGCTTCCATCAACAGAACATCTGAAAACAGGCAATGCTCCAAAACGAAAATGGGGTTTTTGAAACTGGGAGGTGATTTTTATTTGATTATTATTATTTTAGTATTCAAGGTCCATAAAAAAGTGTTAATGAGCCATAAGAGGCTTTCAGACCATTAATTGTCCCAAATGTGGGAATGTGCTCAGAAAAGTTATTTTCTAATTCTTTTATAAAGCTACACAAGCTGTGCAAATATTGTTGTGCACTGTGTGAAAGAATGCCTATTTTTGTGAATGCTTAATGTGCTGTCATTTATTTCTCCAGATAACCATAATTTAACCAATATTATTTCCCTTTTAAAAATCATTATTTCTAATAATAATTAAAAAAACATTTTTAGACAAAAGCAGGGGATGTACGATGGGATGTCTTGGAGAGTTGGATGTGTTCTATGTGTGTATGTATGTGTGTGTATGTTTTTTTAGTTCCACACATTCTTTTCAAATTATCAGAAATATACATAATATTATACATATGACCACACTATTTCTTACATTCAAATGTAATAATATCAGTTGTTTTATTCCTAACTTCCAATCTGTTTTTGTTCCAACAATAATCTTCCATAGTGCTACACTCAATTAGCATTTCCTTTTGTTGTGGCATCCCATCTCCATTTTTTTTCTCAGATAATCATTAAAAATTACTTTTGCAGATATGCATTTCTGTCTATATGTAGAATTATAAAAGATTTACAATCTAGTTATGGAATATATAATGTACAAACTTCTTGATCCAAGTTCTCCATCCCATTTCCCAGTTCAATTTTCTCCAGATATCAAAACCAAAACAATAAAAGTGATTTTAAAAATCCTAATCCTAATCCAGATTTGAATAAGTAACTCATCATAATTTTTGCTGGACATCTAGCTGCCTAAAAAAAGACCCCAAAATTATAATATGTAAAAAGAAATCAGAAGTAATGAAGCCTGTAATAATATATTCATTGATTTAGCTAATGATTCCCAAACTCTCATTTGGATTTTCTGAAGATCAAATGTTAAGTATAATGAAACAAACACTGTTTTGCTTGTTACAGAATAACAGAGTTGGAAGCGATCTTGGAGGTCTTCCAGTCCAACCACCTGCTCCAGCAGAAGACCCTATACCAGGGGTCTTCAAACTTGACAGCTTTAAGACTTGTGGGCTTCAACTCCCAGAACCCTATACCAGGGGTCTTCAAACTTGACAGCTTTAAGACTTGTGGGCTTCAACTCCCAGAATTCCTCCTCCAGTCATGTAAGCTCAGGAGTTTTGGGAGTTAAAGTCCACAAGTCTTAAACCTGCCAAGTTTGAAGACCCTTGCCCTATACCATTTCAGACAAATGATTGTCCAATCTCTTTTTTAAAAACCTCCAAGGATAGCGCACCAACAACTTTTGGAGGGCAGCTTTCAACCTGATGAAGTGCTTGTTCTTCAAGATCCTTGTTGTTCTCTGAACTTGGTAACAACCAGATAACATCATCAGTGCCAGAGTGATTGGGGCAGAAGTCATTGGTAAACCAGAGCAAGCCACTTGTATGGATAAACATATAGCAAATCCCTCTCTCCTCCAGCACCAACGATGTTAGTCAGGCAATAAAACATCTGCAAGGAACCATCTTTGAAAGTGTCCCTCTGCCCTCCCAGAAGATTATACATGTGTGGATAATGAGAACGTATGATGCTATGGAACTCTGCTGCCAGGTTATATTCCTCCCTGAAGTTGAATCTATCTTCAAATGCAAGTGCCATACATACTATTGTGATTAAAAAAAAAACAATTAGAATGCCTAAACTGGGGAAATGTACTGCAGCATTGTTAAAAAAGGGAATATTAATAACATTTGTTTAAAGTCAGGATTACAGTAAATTTGCAAGAGGGTGTACATGCATACAGAAGATATGCATGCACAATTTTACATAAATAAAAATACTGTTCCATCCACTCTTTATTGCTGATGCTACATATGATGCTATCTAATTTTAATCAAAATCATTAATATTTCTATTAAATGACTGAATAGGAAACTGATATGATATGAAAGAATGAATCAGCATTCCAACAGCATTTTTTCAAGAGTGCACCTAGAACTAAAACACTTAGTAGAAATTCTTTGAAAATACATGTGGCAGGTGGCTAAAACTAATGCTACTTTTGGAATTACAGGATTACCCTAAAGAACATGTTGAGGATAGGAAGGAATGTTTGTAAAAAAAATATCTTGGGAACCTCTAAGAATTAATTTTTGTCTTGAAAATCCTTTTGTGATTTTCAGACAAGATCAAACAGAACTGGAAAGAGGAGTAAAATGTGTCATTGGCTTAGAGTCCCTATACTGGCACACAACATCCAAATCCAGCCCCTTGAATTCCTTTAACATTGACAGTTAGGCTTCAATAAATCATTTATGTTCCCTTATTCTCCCTTTTTCCCCCAATTACCCCTGTAATTCCTATTGGGAGCAGGAACTATTATATATATATTATTTGTTTGTTTGCTTCAAGTTGGCTTTAATTCTGAGTGACTGCCTGAACAAGTTTTCTTGTCAAGATTTCAACAGTAGTGTGCCATTGCTTAAATTCCAAGAGCTGAGAGAAAATGACATTTCCCAGGTCAACCAAATGGCTTTGTGTTTAAGGCGGAACTAGAACTCATAAGTGCCCTGTTTCTAGCCTGATGCCTTAACCGCTATATCAAAGTGTCTCTCAGTGTAAAATGTATCATGTAAATAGTACACAACAATAAAAAGAATAACAATTCCTTAATGGATATGATCTCTGGTTAATTCACATATTTCAAAATTATACTCCTTTTTTAAAAAGATGTTTTGCATAATTATTTCCCATAGTCAAAACATTAGAATAGAAATTGTAGGCACAATGTAGTGTCACAAAATCCTGAATGATACCTGATCATATTTGATGCTTAAGAGTCCTTTGAAGACTAGATAAAATGGCAATGATCTCTAATCACAAGGCTTCAAATTCTCAGTGGCACTAATGCACTGTAAATATTGATTTCCTTATGGAGCCAAGGTGCATTTTAAATAAACACTGAAAATAGGAAATCTAATCACACATTGTAGAAGTTTTTTTAAGCCAAAGAACCAGAGGAGAAAAAATGAAATGAAATGAAGATGTACTGGGAGCTTAGTATCTTTGAAAACATTCTCAGTGTTATTAACTCAAGAACAGATGGATAATGAAATATGTAAGGAAACTTTGTATGGACATGCCAAAGAGTATATTTTGCTCAGTAAGCTGTTACCCCTGCTTCAACTACAATATAATAGAGGATAGATTTACAAGGTAACAGAACATGATATCAAATAGAAATAATTTCCGAAGGATAGAAAATAATGATTATTGTTATGGCTTACTGTTCTTTTGCAAATAAAAATAAGGCCTAATTCTCAATAATCCACGTCATGGTTGTCTCAAAAGTGCTTTTTACAAAAGGCAACTGGACTTTCTGGTTTTTCTTTGAAGACATTTCACTTCTCATCCAAGAAGTTTTTTCAGGTTCTCAGAACTGAAATTCTCAGAATTGAAAAAAACTTCTTGGATGACAAGTGAAACAACTTCAAGGGAAAATAAAACCCAGTTGCCTTTTGAAAAAGCATATTTAGACATAACCTAAACACCATCCCTAGGATAAGGATATCCCCCAGTTGATGCCTTATAAATGTCTCAGAATTCTAGGAGTAAAATTCCCAACTGAACTGTTCAACCATCAGATTGTTAGGTAATTTTTCCATGCACCTTACTGTAAACTGGACATTCACAAACCATTTATACCAGTCAGCTGAACCTTCAAAACAGCCACTTGAGTAAATCATCTCTGTGATTTCAGCACAGTTAATATTACAGGGATCAGCCTATAAAAATATTTTAAAGATTCAATCTATGAAATCCATCTGCCTCATCTGATATGAACTTTCAGATTGCTCATCTTGATTTACTGACATTTGATTTTTAACTGAAGATTGGGGAGGGGGAATCAAACTGAACTTAATCCTACATTTTCAAATGCATCCATATCCATTTTGAGCTATATACCACCAAGCATACTCAGTCTTCTTTTTGTGACCTTCTTAACACTATTTTGACCGAGACACCAAAAATTCATAAGATGATCTAGCCAGCTTTTGGCTTGTGCAAATATTCTTTTATGGGTATTTCTCTCCAGTTTAAATTTCAGACATACCACTGACAACCAAGCAAATCTAATTCCCCCAACTGTTTCCTAGGTAACCAAGTATAGAAACTAACTGGACAAAGCAAATATTGTGAAAACTTTCAGCAATCTAGTTGGGCAGAAAAGATACAAATATCAAAGTCAATCTGAATGTATATTATTTAGATCAATGTACATCACTTGCATAATTATGTAATTACACTTTTTACATCATACCAATCATTAGCATAATTTCAAAACTGACACAAGTGATATCAAAATATCAATGATTTAATATTATAACATAAATTGAGGCAAACTAGACAGCTATGGATTTTGTCTATTATTTTGTGATGTCAAAAGAAAATTTTTGTATGCTATATCTAAAGTCTGCTAAAGAGGAGTCTCCTCAAGACAGACTTTACCATATAAAGGTAATCTTCAATGTATAACAGTTCATTTAGTGATTGTTCAAAATTCCAGGCACTGACCATGTTTTACACTTACAACTGTTACAACATCCCCATGATTATATCCACATTCAAATGCTTGGCAACTGATTCATACTTATGACCACTGCCAGGGGTGGGACACAACAGGGTTAGCTATTGGTTCAGTGATTTATGATGTGCTTCCCTGCACACTGCGAACGTGCACCTGTAATTCTCCCATGAGCTGTTCAGAGCATCCAGTAGTGGGAGGTGCTTCAGTCTCTGCATGTCTAGGCTGGGCTTA
>BHFT01060857.1:7021-18113 GCA_004320025.1 Laticauda laticaudata
GGGGGGGGGGGGGGGGAACTGCCGGAATTCTGACACCCAGTTGTTAAGTGAATCTGGTTTCCCCATTAAAATTGGCGGGTCAGAAGGTCGCAAAAGGGAACACGGCAGCGGTCATAAATGTGAACCAGTTGCCCAGCCTCTGGGTTTTGATCACGTGACCATGGGGATGCTGCAAAAAGTTGTAACCGTGAAACACGGTCGTAGGTCACTTTTTTTTCAGTGCCATTGTAACTTTGAACGGTCACTAAATGAAATGTTGTTAAGTCCACGACTCCCTGTACTGCAATTCGATTCCTAATTCTGCAATTTAAACACCTTAATCAGGGCTCTCCAACCTTAGCAACTTTAAGACTTGTGGACTTCAACTCCCAGAATTCCTCAGCCATTATTTATTTATTTTTTAACTAAATGGACCTTCCTTCCTTTTTTCTTCCTTCTCTCCCTTCCTTTTCTCCCTCCCTCCCTCTCTCCCTTCCTTCTCCCTCCATTTCTCCCTCCCTTCCTTCCTCCCCTTCCTTATTTCCTTCCTTTCTTCCCTCCCTCCATTTGTCCATCCTTCCTTTCTTCCTTCCTCACTTATTTTCTTCCTTCCTTTCTTCCCTCCCTCCATTTGTCCATCCTTCCTTCCTTCCTTCTTTCATTCCTTATTCATTTCCTCAATTTATTTCCTTCCTTCTTTTTCCTTCTCTCCCTTCCATCTCTCCCTCCCTCTCCCTTCATTCCTTTTCTCCCTCCATGTCTCCCTTCATTCCTTATTTCCTTCCTTACTCCTTCAATTTCCTTCCCTTCTTCTCTCCCTCCTTTTGTCCATTCTTTCTTCCTCAATTATTTTCTTCCTTCCCTCCCTCCATTTGTCTTTCCTCTCTCCCTCACTCCCTCCTTTCATTCCTTCACTTCCTCAATTTTTTTCCTTCCTTCCTTCTTTTTCTTCCTTCTCCCCCTCCCTCTCTCCCTTCATTCCTTTTCTCCCTCCATTTCTCCTTATTTGCTCTGGAAGCAGCCATATCCTTGCTTAGCTTTGCAAGACCAGGGCAAAACCGAAGCTGAAGCCTCCCCCCCCCCCAAAAAAATCCCCAAGCTCCCCTCGGGAGACGCCCCACAGCTTCTCCCACCTTTTCTAGTCCGTTTGCACGATCTTCATATCTTTCCTTTGACAGAAAAGGCATGAGGAATTCTGGGAGTTGAAGTCCACAAGTCTTAAAGTTGCCAAGCTGCCTTAGATGAAGCGAAAGATTCAGCTACAGAGAAAAGGGGCCGGAGAAATATGGAAGGAGAGTTGAACCAACTCACCGAGGGCCTTGCACAGTTCTGGGTGTTTAATGCCGATGGTTTTTAATCGCTGCAACAACTCTGATGACGTTGTCTGTCGCACCAGGAAGAGGCCCACGGAGTAGCTCTGTAAAGAACAGGAAGGACACAAAAGTGTACAAGAGCTTGGGGGTTTCCTTACTGGCGGTTTCCTTAGCCAACAAGGTAACATTATCAGTGCAAGAATGAAATGGGACAGGAGAAGGAGAAGCAGAAAGAGTGGTGGAGAGGATTAACAGAGTTGGAAGGGATCTTGTAGGTCATCTAGTCCAACCCCCCCCCCNTTGAATCTCTCCTTGTTCAGTTTCCATCCATTGTTCCTTGACTAGCTTTTCAGGCGCTTTGGAGAATAACTTGACCCCCTCCTCCTCTCTTTGGCAGCCCCTCAAATATTGGAAGATGCTCTCCTGTCTCCCCTGGTCCTTCTCTTCCCTAGACTAGCCTGGCCCAGTTCCTGCAAACCGTTCTTCATATGTTTTAGCCTCCAATCCCCTAATTATCTTGGTGGCTCTTCTCTGCACTCTTATTTCTAGAGTCTCAACATCTTTTTAATTGTGTGGGAGCAAAACTGATGAAGGAGAAGGAGAACAACAAAAACAACTGTGGGATCCTTAGTGCCCTCTGAAACCCAGTGGCTCTCTTGCAGCATTTCATGACCCAACTAGGCAACATCATCAGGGCTAGTTTTTGTAACTCTAAAAGCTACTTTGAAGTCCCTTGCCCTGGCTGGAACGTCTAGAGGATCCTTATAGTTGACAGTAAACCAGCCAGGTTGCCCTCTCCTAGGCCGGAGGCAGAGTCAAGCACACCTGGGAAAAATGAACCCCTACCCCACCCTGGGCCAGCAGCGCCAACCCCTAAAATGGCTGCTTGCTTTCTCCCCCACCATCTTTCTTCCTGGCTGGCCGACACGAGACCCACCTTCCCATAATTCCCCCAGATGATGGTGATGCGGTTGGTGGCGGAAGACAGGTACATGAGATGAGTAAGGTTGATGGGACGACAAGGCCTCTTCGGCTCTACCCCGGGCTTGTTGGAAGGATAGTAGCCCTGGAGAAAAAGAGAGAGAGAAAGGGGTTGTTTGAAAGGGACCAGCTTTCATTGTGATTGTTGGCATAGTACCTCAAATGTACTAAAACAGACTGAATGATTCTTTCTTAATCTTTGCAGGAACCTAGGGTATCTCAAGGTATTATTAAAAATATCAAGATGGCAGCTATAGATGGCAATATAGTAGTAGCTCTGATGTTTCTTTGTGTGTCACAACTTTTTGGACTATTTTGACCATACCTTATGGGCACTCCTGTAAAGACTACTGACAAGTACACTACTGACAAGTCTAAAACAAGTACACTTAAGGTTAGTAACCTAGTCTATAACTTCTCTATCTTAATGAAAAGGCATTGTTGAAGGTGAAAATAGGACAAACCCACTTATGCTGGTGTTCTTTTTCTGCTGCTTGAAAGGCAGAAAGTGCATAGAACAAACTTTTGCTCATCATCAGGTCATTGAGAAATGCACAAAAGTGAGAAACCCATTGCTGAGGGTAGAGGAAGCCACATCTTGCACCACAGGTGGGATTCAGCCGGTTCTGACCAGTTCTGCAGAACCGGTAGTGGAAATATTGAGTAGTTCAGAGAACCGGCCAATCCTACCTCTGACTGGCCCCGCCAACCCCATCTCTTCTCTGCCTCCCTTTGAGTCCCAGCTGATCAGCTGGATCTTCTTTGGTTACCCTGCACAGAAGAACGGAGCTGGAAAGCAGGTTAGTGGGGTGGGGAGGGAAGGGGGATTTTGCAGTATATCCTTCCCCTGCCACGTCCACCAAGCCACGCCTACCGAACCGGTGCTACAAATTTTTGAATCCCACCACTGATCTCAATGATGTGAACATGGAGATCAGACGCCAGAAGGCAGGAGTGTCAAACTCAACGCCTGTGGATTTATTTATTTATTCATTCATTCATTCATTCATTCATTTATTTTTATCAATTGCTTACCAGGTAATAGGTATAAGTATATACATAGTTAGGAATGCATGAAATGGGTGCATAAAAGAAAAAAAAAAGAAACAATAGGACAGGGATGGTAGGCACGCTGGTGCGCTTATGCACACCCCCTACAGACCTCTTAGGAAAAGGGTGAGGTCAATAGTAGCCTGTCTAAGGTTAAAGTTTTTGGGGTTTGGGGAAGAAACCACAGAGTCAGGTAGAGTCTTCCAGACATTGATCACTCTGTTGCTGAAGTCATATTTCCTGCAATCAAGTTTGATGCAGTTTACCTTGAGTTTGTATCTATTGTGTGCTCTTGTGTTGTTATGGTTGATGTGTTGTTATGGTTGAATTGCTTGGATCTGGCCTGCAAGGGTCGGCCTGGAAACAGCAAAGGACCGGCCCACGGTGCCTCTTCCAATGAAAATGGAGCTCGCCCCCATGCCCAAAAAATGGAGCTTTGTTTTCACTGGCAAAGGGCTGCAGGAAATGGGGAGCAAGGAGGTTGCACTCGCCTGCTCCTCCCTGGCTCCGCTTTTGCCGGCAGAGTGTGCAAGAAACAAACTAAAAGAAACTAAAAACAAAACCAAAAGGAGAAATGTTTTGCCTTTGAGCATGCAAGAAAAGACAGGAAAGGAGAAAGAGGAAAGTCAAAGAAAAAGATGGGGAGATGGGAAGAGAGGAAGGAAGGAAAAAGAAGGAAAGAGGGGAAGAAAGAAGAAAGGACAAGGAAGAGGGAAGGAAAAAGAAGCAAATGAAGGAAGGAAAGAAGAAAGGGAAAGAAGAAAGTCAAAGAAAAAGAAGGGAAGATGAGAAGAGAGCCGGGAAGGAAAAAGAAGAAAAGAAAGGAAGGAAAGAAGAAAGGGAACGAGGAAAGTCAAAGAAAAAGAAGGGAAGATGGGAAGAGAGCCAGGAAGGAAAAAGAAGAAAAGGAAGGAAAGAAGAAAGTCAAAGAAAAAGAAGAGAAGATGGGAAGAGAGCCAGGAAGGAAAAAGAAGAGGGAAAGGAAGAACAAAGGAGAATGGGGAGGGAAGGAAATCGAAGAGAAGGGAGGGAGGAAAGAAGAAAGGGAAAAAAGAAAGATGAAGAAAAAGAAGGAAAGAGAGCAAGGAAGGAAAAAGAAGGAAAGAGGGGAAGGAAGGAGAAAGGAGAATGAAGAGTTAAAGGAAGGGAGGGAGGAGGGAGAATGAAGAGGGAAGGAAAAAGAAGAAAATGAAGGATGGATGGAAGGAAGGAAGATAAGGAGTGAGGGAGAATCTCAGGAAGTCCTGCCTTAGCACTTGGCCACCACAGGTGCCCCCGACATGAGTCCCCATGCCACACCTACCACGGCCATGTCCCTCCCCGGCCACACCCACCCCGTCCTTCCAAGGTCAAACACAACCCCGGTGCGGCCCTCCATGAAAGCGCGTTTGACACCCCTGCCATAAGAGGAACCTACTTCTGCAGGTAGCTTATAAAACATAGGTGGCTCGACCCGAGACTGAGGCGAGGGGGTGTGTGTGTCAAGAAAGAAGAAACGTGCAGTGTTATCCTTCTTGCCCAAGGTCTTCAGCAGGCACCTCTAATTTTTTTTGGGGTGGGGGGAAGGCAGTGGTGTTCGCGGAAGAGGAAGGCGAGATGTACCACCCAGGTTCCAGGTCACCTGCCCCTTTTTTTTGCTCTACCTGTGCAAGGAGCAGGTTGTGCAAGTGGAGATGGGTCTGGCCAAGCCGAGCTCCAACAGATGTGGCCCTCCAGATTCTTCTGGAGAAACGTCCAATAATGACTTACCGGAACCGAACAATAACTGTGGTTGACTTTGACGGCGATATTCGGTGGGTATTGGTCTTCCTGAGGGCAGCTGGTATCTGTGTAGCAGATTCTGAGAAAGCAAGCAGAGGTTAGAGAGCGAGATGGGAGAGAGCCATTAGCATTATGTAGCGCCACCAAGATTATTAGGGGACTGGAGACTAAAACATATAAAGAACAGTTGCAGGAACTGGGTAATGTCTAGTCTAATGAAAAGAAGGACTAGGAGAGACAGGATAGCAGTCTTCCAATATCTCAGGGGCTGCTCCAAAATAGAGGGAGTCAAGCTATTCTCCAAGGCACCTGAAGGCGGGACAAGCAGCAGCAGGTGGAAACTATCCAAGGAGGAAGAAGCAACCTGGAACTAAGGAGGAATTTCCTGACAATTAGAACAATTAACCAGTGGAACAACTTGCCTCCAGAAGTTGTAAATTCTTCATTACTGGAGATTTTTAAGAAGTTAAGTTTTTACTATATTGAATTTTTAATTCAATTGTATAGAATGCGAAGGATGTATCTTTGTGTTTTATTTTTGATAGTTATAATGCATACTGAAGATCAGGGGTGGGATTGTACCAGTTCGCACCTATTCGCTAGGATCGGTTAATATTCTAAGCGGTTCGGAGAACCTGTTGTTAGAGGAAATTTTTACTGGCCTAATCCTGTAAGGAAGGCAGGAAGGAAACATTCTGGTATTGCTTACAGAAACTGCCTCTCTGATAATCCTTATTACATTCTTGGCAGGACTAGACTTCCTGTCTCAGGAAAAGGAACACCTGTCTCTTGGTGGTCACATGACCACCAAGCCACACCCACCAACTAAGCCACGCTCACAGAACTGGTTGTCAAAAATTTGAATCCCATCCCTGCTGAAGAGGGCATTTAATTTCATTGTCTCAGGAACGTCTCTGGAGTTATTTTCCCCTCCTTTGCTGGTACTTTGCTTATGTGGAATGACCATGCAAAGTTACAATGGCACTGAAAAAAGTTACTTGTGACCATTTTTCACACTTACGACTGTTGCATTTAATTTCGTTGTTCGAGGTGCAATGACAATAAAGAGATTGAATAACCATTTGACTGAAATGGTAGAGGGTTTCCTGCCTGAGGAGGGGGTTGGACTAGAAGACCTCCAAGGTCCCTTCCAGTTCTAATCTGATTAATGGATTGAAGTCCTTAACTTTATTAGACTAGTCACACCCAGTTCCTGCAATCATTTATCATATGTTTTAACCTACGGATCTTTTATCATCTTAGTTGCTCTTCTCTGCACTCTTTCTAGAGTCTCTACATTTTTTTTTTTAATATCATGAAGAAATCAGGATTGGGTGCAATATTCCAAATCTGGCCTCGCCAACTCACACATCCACACTAATCTACTCCAGTCATTTTGTTGGACACAGCCTTGAGCAAAAGAACCCCCAGGCCTAGCCCTCTGCTGTCATCCCTGGTTTGACTTTACTAGTCTTCAAACTTGACTAATGGGAGAAAGTAAGGACTGCCCCCACCTCCCTCCTCCTCCTCCTCCTCCTCCTCACCAGCTCAGATAAGAAAAGACAGAGAGAATTTAATGAAAAACAGAACTTGCATTCCTTTTCTGGGCGTGTCAGTGAGCAACTAGAGGCAAGGTGATCAAACCTGATTTTTATATCAAGAGTTTGTACAGAAAAATCTGTAGAGATTCTCAGTCATCCAAGTCCTGGTTGTCTCAAAGATTTTTTTTTCCAGGAGGCAACTGGATTTTCTTGTTTTACTTTTTGAAGACGTTTTGCTTCTCATCCCAGAAGCTTCTTCAGCTCTGACAGGATGGTGGGGAATGGAAGGATTTATACTCCTTGCAGACAGCTGGTCGTTTGCATTCTTTTCAAACTTTTAGCTGTACAATTTGGGAGGAACACCCTTTGAATGGTGTGGGAGTGGGAATGGATTTCCAGAAGAATAAACTGCAGACCACAGGAACCATTTGCACTCCTCAGGTGATCCTGAGGACACAGATTAAACATCCAGGTGGTCTCAATGACCCTCTAAAAGGATGCAAATGACCAGCTGTCTGCAAAGAGTATAAATCCTTCCATTCCCCACCATCCTGTCAGAGCGAAGAAGTTTCTTGGATGAGAAGTGAAGTGTCTTCAAAAAGAAAAACCAGAAAGTCCAGTTGCCTCCTGAAAAAGCATCTTTGGGACATAGAGAACAATCAAATCTATGCTCAATTCACCCCTGAATTCTCCAAAAACTTCAGAGCTTTGTCTTTTGCCCAGGGAAGGGAGTTGGAGTTGAGGACCTCCAAGATCCCTTCTAGCCCTACAAATCTATGATTCAATTGCAGGTCAAGACTGCTCCCTGGGGGCCAGAAAGATGTCAGGAATGCTTCCAGATCCATTTTGTCTATAGAGATTCTCAGTCATCCAGGTCCCAAAGGTGTTTTTTTTTTTTTTTTAAAGAGGCAACTGNTTTTTTTTTTTTTTTCAAAGAGGCAACTTTGAAAAACTTCTGGTTTTTTTTCCTTTGAAGATGTTTCACTTTTCATCCAAAAAGCTCCTCAGCTCTGATTAGATGGTGGTGAATGGAAGGATTTATACTCCTTGCAGACAGCTGGTCATTTGCATCCTTTTAGAGAGTCACTGAGACCACTTGGAAGTTTACCTGTGTCCTCAGGGTCACCTGAGTAGTGCAAATGGGTGTGGAGCCTTCTTGGAACTGCTGAAAGGACTGCTATAGACTGGAGATAGATGATGTCATATCCCTCCCTGTCTGTTGAGAGGGGGCACTTCAATTTGGACATATAGGTGGCCTCTTTGGCCCCTCTTTCAAACCAGCGGTCTTCTCTGTCCAGAATGTGGATTTTGTTGTCTTCAAAAGAGCAGGATTTGTCTTTTAAATGCAGATAGAAGTGCTGAAACTCATCCTGATGGGTTTGTTCTATGTTGTGCCATGCATTTGTGAAGTGGCTGTTTTGTTTCCCCAAACATACACGTGCACAGGGCTCACTTATTATCACCTTTATTGTCAGAGTACAACATGTGTACAATGAGATTGGCTGAGCCTCCCTTCGTGCCCCCTGTAACACAAGTCACAGTGAGGACAGAAGTCCCTAACCCAGTCCCAATCTTTTTACATCATGTGACCTTGTTGTACAATGCGCCAGCCCCGCAAGTCTATCATACTACATTGACATAAAGTTATTTTCCATTCAGAAGTCCAACAGCCCACAGGTAGAAACTGTTCTTCAGCCTGTTGGTGTGGCTGGCTATGCTTCTCTATCTCCTACCTGATGGTAGGAGAGTGAAGAAGGGCTGACCAGAGTGCGAGTTGTTCCTAAGGATTTTCTTCGCTCTTTTAAGGCAGCGAGCCCTAGCGAGATTATCTTGCGGTATCAGGGAACAGCCCACGATGTTTGGTGTTGCGCTCACCACCCTCTGTAATATCTTTCTATCCACGGCTGTCAAGCCAGCATACCACACCATCATGCAATATGTGAGGACTGCATTGTACTGCATATACCACATATGACCAGCTGTCTGCAAGGAGTATAAATCCTTCCATTTTCCCACCATCCAGTCAGAACTGAAGAAGCCTCTCTCATGAGAAACGAAATGTCTTCAAAAGAAAAACCAGAAAGTCCAGTTGCCTCTTGAGGGGGAAAGAAAAAAAAAAAAAAAGCACCTTTGGGATTTCTAAATCCACTCAGTTCCAAAGACAGAATTATTTCAATGACAAATACACCCGACGCAATATGTTTGCAGGGAATCTCATCTCAGGGCCCTGCCTTGTTTTAATTCCCTTCCCTCCACCCTCTTGAGGGTTAATTGGCACCTTTGGCTTACCTGAGGACAACCTGGACTGATCTCACGCCCGGCTGCAACTCCCTGACAAAATGACAAGAGCACAGAAATCAGGACTAGAAAAAACACAGGTGATTCAGGCAGGGGGGAGGGAGGGGGTGAGGGAGAGAGAACAAGTAACCANAGAAAAAACACAGGTGATTCAGGCAGGGGGAGGGAGGGGGTGAGGGAGAGAGAACAAGTAACCAAAGAAGAAGAAAAGAAAAACAAGTAACCAAAGAAGCAGGACTGGCTTTGGTTTTCTTTAACTCACAATTCTTTCGGACAAGTCATGCCCTAAAACCCCAGATTAGAGCCACTCACACCCACAACCCCACACTATGAGAGATGACCCATCGCCCCCAAACCCTGTAATTTGGAGGGCAGGGAATTAACTTTGAACAGGTTTGGACAAAGAACCGAGCTCGGCTCCAAAAGGATTTTTAAGAAAAACGGTCGGCTGGCCCACCAGGAAAGTCCAAAGGAGACTCTAAACCCCTGGATCAGGAGAGATGGCAGATGTGGTATCTGCTAAACTATTAGCAGATTGGGACTAGGGCTCCGAAGTGCATCAGCCACAGACCGCGCTGAACAAAGTGAGGATATGAGAGAGAGAGAGAGGGAGAGGGAGAGGGAGAGGGAGAGGGAGAGGGAGAGAGAGAGGGAGAGAGAGAGAGAGAGAAGCCACACACTCAGTGGAGAAATATATTTTCACTGATGAGTTTACGACCATAATTGGGCCTGTAAATGATGCCGGTTGTTAAGCAAGCCGTCACATGATTTTAGGTCACTCTTCTGTGGCAGTTGTTAAGTGGACATGGCTGGAAACCACCCTGAATCGTGGTCATATGACCACGGGGCCCATGATTACATGACCTTTCTTTTCCTTCCTTCTTTCTCTTTTTCTCACTCACTCTTTGTTTATTTCCTTTTCCTNTTTATTTCCTTTTCCTTTCTTTCCTTCCTTCTTTCTCTTTTCTTCCTTCCTTTCCTTTCTTTCTTTTTCTCTTTCTCTCCTTCCTTTCTCACTTACTTTCACTTTTTCTTCTCTTTTTCTCTTTCACCTTTTTCTTTCTTTCCTCTCTCCCTTCCTTTTTTTTTCTTTCTCTCTTTTCTTTTTTCCTTTCTTCTTTCTCTTTCTCTCACTTTTCTTCTTTTTTTTCTCTTTCACTTTCTTTCTTTTCTTTCTTCTTTTCCTTCTTTTTCTTTCTTTCTCTTTCTTTTTTTCCTTCCTTTCTCTTTCTCTCTACCCCTCCCCTCTGCCTTTTAAAACTTCAAAATCCAGGTCCTTTTGGAGGGTCCACCATGACTTTGAAAGGTTGCTAAGCACCAAGACTTAAGTCAAGGACTCCCTGTATGATTGCTGAGGGACACTGATGCAAATGTTAAGAATTGAGGAATTATGTCCCTTAGGAATAACGCCAATTAGAGAGAAACCATTCATGCTTCCATTTCACTGGAGCAATACTGAGGTTGGCAGGGATTACCTTTCATCTACGGCAAAGATGAAACAAGACTTGACTTCCCATCGCTGCATGGGTTAGTAGTCTGCCAGAAGACTCTCAAAGACCTGCCTCAGATTCTTCTTTTTTTATTTTTTTTATTTAAATTTTTCATTCTATTTTACCATTCATCGCTCCCAAGAAGCCTTCGGGTTTTGCACGGGCCTTCGCATGGAAATTACCTGGAATTCCTGATCAGCTCCACCTGTCGCGGCGTCAGGGCAAAGACGCAGGGGCTCTCTTGAAGTTTCTCGTTGTTCTGTGGGACTGGACAAAAAGGGAAGGCAGAAAAGATTGTCAAGGGGAAGCACAATCTAACAGAGAGGGAGAAATCTCATCCCCCCAAAAATGTCACCACCGTTGATTGACACACAAGACCAGGGAGAGCCCGACTGGCGTTTGAGGAAGGAAAAACGATTATGGGTTCCTGCGAAGGACCCGACAGAAACACCTGCCCTTCAGGGGGACTTCACAAACCAAGAAAATTACCATTGATAGAAGAGAGTATTTGTAGTTCATGGTTAAATTGAGGGGGTCCTTGGTGCTCTTTGAGCTTGGTGGTTTTCTTGCAGACATTTTATGACCCAAGCAACATCATCAGTGCTAGAAAGGAATTCATTCGTTCTCCCTCCTCCTCCTCCCCCCTCCTCTCCTCCTCCTCCTCCTCCTCCCAAAACCC
>BHFT01060861.1:0-19741 GCA_004320025.1 Laticauda laticaudata
TTTTATTGTCTCTTCTCTAGAAATCTTGTAAATAATATCTCTGACTTTCCTTCTAGCAAATCTAATATGGACCTCTTGAGGGAGTCTTTGCCATCTCACATAACTGATATAGAGTCTGTAGATATCATCAAATTCATTTATCATCTCATCTTTATCTCTTTGAAGGAAATTTGCTAGACATTTAGCCATTACGTTAAGTCCTCCTCTCTAGTTATCTCTATGTTCTGAAATCTCAAATAATAAGAGGCTGTATCCATCTCAAGGCGGATTAAGGCCTCTACAGTTTTCTTGTTGTGAATCGTAATTTTATGGTTCATAAGTGCTAGCTTTTTTTCATTTTGTTTGGATTGTTATTCAATTATCTTGATTTTTTCGTTCATTTTTCTTAGTTGACTCCTGGATCAAGCCTATTTTTTCATCCAGGTTTCTGATTTCAATTTTCATTTCCCCTATTTCTGATTTCAGTTCAGTTTTCATTGCTTCCCAGTCTGCTTTACTTTCAATGTGATTTTTGGCCATAGATTCTTGTAGTATTAGCATTGTATTCTGGATTGCTAATAGAGAGGTTTGCACTGATTGGGCACTGGTTGTGGTAGTCAATTTCTTGGGGGCCAGTATTCCTTCAATTGTTCATTGGGTTGAAACTGCTGTACTGGCTGGTGCCACCGTTGGCACAGATTTTTTCCCTGTCTTAGTGGTGGTGATACTTGTCATATTTTTTATAATTTTGGCCTGTTCATCTATTATCCTGTATGTACTATCCCAAATTACCATCAATTCTATGATTTTGTAATAAACAAAGTCTCTTCATTATTAATGCTGAAGTTTTCCTGATCAATATTAACCACTATTTTTTAATACAGACACATATCAGACAATATCACCTTTGATTAACTACTCATCAAATTCCATCACAATCAGTATACAGTTAATCAATTTTTAACTCTTAGCAATCTATGTTAGAGAAAAAAATACCTATGGTGTTTTTATAATAAATAGTATAATAATTTCATTCCATCACAATCACTGGAAAAAGGGTTAAGTAGGACAATTAATTATCACCTTTTATCAAAATCAGTTAGGGTTATCCAAACACATTGCTATATGGTATCTTCAATGTATAACTCTTAAGTATACCGGCTCTTCAATACTTAAAATAAGAATTGTGAATTATGAGGGTACAAAAGAAAAGGATCTATATAAGAAAAATAGGAAATCTAGGGTAATCAGCTATTAAGTAAATCAGTAAATAGGATTATATAAGTTATCTGATACAATGTTCCTTCTATCTATAATATAACAAGAAACTAATTAAATATATACCAATGTTCTTGTAATTCAAAACAATATTTTTCCAGTTACAAGTTCATAAGTTTTTTCATTCACAATGAAACATTTTACCAGAGTTTAGATTTCTCAATGGCCATCTTTAAGAATTGCACAGTCACTCTTCTTTCCATTTAGGTTCTTGTCAGATCATTTTTTTTCAGTTCACTTAATTTTAACAAATTCATTTCAACCTGTCAAAAGGAAACGGAACCTTCCAAAAATAACTTCTTGGCTCTCACACCACACTCCGATTTTCTGTCAAGATTCCATTTATTTTCTTATTTTCACTATTAATTTCACTATTGTCCCAGCATTAGGGGTGGTAGGTTAGAACATTGCTGCTGATTTCCATTCTCCCTCCTTTCACCCTGGGTTTTCTTTGTCCTCTTGATTGTTTTTTCGAATGATCGTCTATCTCAATTGTGATCCAAATAAATTGTAATCCAAATAAAGCTTCCAACCTCATGCGATTGCCACCCCTTCGTCCACTGCCATCTTGCTGCTTCCTGCTAGCTAGTTTGTCACGTCTCTGGATCTGGCCACACAGGTTGGCTATAATAGCTCAAGGATTAAAGATGCTCGGTTTGTTAGTAGAAAGCTACCATCCGGGTTCAAGACCTGAGTGCTGTGTGACAGGATAAGCTTCCATTGCTTGCCCCAGATACAACAAACTTAACAGTTCAAAAGCATGTCAATGTAACTAGTTAAACAAGTACCATTTTGGTGGGAAAGTAACAGCATTGTGTGTGCCTTGGCATCTAGTCATGCTGGCCTCATGTCCACAGAAGCATATTTGGACAATGATGGCTGCCTTGGCTAAGAAATGGAGATGAGTACTGCCCCCTATACTCAGACAAGATTGGACAGGGGAACCTTTAACTTCATCTTTCTAATTAGGACAAGGGTTGACAAAAGTCAGTTGTCATAAACAAGTAACTACTAAATAGGGTTTGGTTTTGGATGTCTGAAGAGGTAGGGATCCTAAAGGATTCTTGCATGCTTTGTGGAATTTACAGATTATTCTTTGAAACTCTGATTAATATTGAAATGGTGAAATCACTGGACGGTTAAACATTTCACCAACTGCTGTTATTCACAATGACCCTTTGGTTCTCTTTAAGAGGTTATGATAGTGAAATGCCTTGGCAGACAGCTGGATCATGGAGAGAAGCCAGGGCTCAACCTAACTGAACAGACTGGATCTCTTTTTTAATGTACAATTGTACTATTTTAGATGGATATGCACCTATTACATAAATTTATTTCATTCTCCCTATGTATCTGTCCCTTCACTATCTACATTGATTTGGTCATTGTAATACATAAGGATTTAGAATTCATGGGTAATGGGGAAGATTTCTTTAATACCCTGGGAAGACTATAATGCTTGTTACTTAATATTATCTACAGGCATTGATTTGGCTTGAGTCTTTTTATCTTCATGACACAATTCTTTGCTGAATCATGGCTTTTTAAATAACCACAATGGCTTGGCTTATATGTCATGTCAACCATAAATTTAATGTACCTGGTTGAATAATGGTAAAAACAAACTTGAGAAGGGCGCTAATGAGGGGTAATCTTATGATGGTCAGGAGTTGCATATCAATATTTTAGGAAGAGTTGGGTGGTTTGAGGTGAAATTCTTCACTTTTCTAAAGTGATGCAGATAGTCCTCAGCTTACAAACCTAATTGGACCAGAATATAATTCATTGAGTGAAGTGGTTGTTAAGTAGAATCCTCAAGTGATTCCTTCACTCAGTGACTGCAATCCCAGAACTTCCCACCCATGGCTTTCTGAGAAAGATGGGGGAGGGGGACAGAGAGAGGGAGAGGGGGGGAGAGGGATTGGAAAGAGATACAGAGAGAGAGGAAGAGAGAGAGGGGATAAGATAAAGNGAGAGGAAGAGAGATGCAGAGAGGGGGGAGAGAGGGGGGGAGAATGATACAGAGAGGGGAGAGAGAATGATACAGAGAGGGGAGAGAGAGACATAGAGTGAGAGAGAAGGGTTTTGTGGCTGGATAGGCATGGCTAGGGGTCATGTCAATGGGTGGGAGTGAGTGACATCGAGTCGGCCATGCCCATCTAGATTTTGTGGTTTCGGGTGTTTTTTTTTCTATGGGAAATGGGTCCAAATGGTTCTTTGAGTGTTTAAGGTTGCAGACTCCTGCCATTTCAAACAAATAGTTATCCAATCCAATTAAAAACTTCCAGTGTTGGGAAATCTACAACTTCTGGAGGCAAACTGTTCCACATAACAACTTCAGAACAATAAAATGGATTTTTATTTCCAGTCAAAATATTCATGCCACTAAAATCTAACCAATCATTTTGTCAGTTCATGTTGGATCTGCTAGTTGCAGAATGAAAATTGGCATTTCATGACAATTTTATTGTCTTTTTAATATAAGGTTGCATTTACTGAAATGACCCACATGATGGCACCAAATACTTGCTTCAGGACTTTTTGAAAAAAATAATAATTAGTTTTTGTTTAGGCAGTAAGTAGTCACAAGGCTTATGGTAAAATGCATTAGCCTGGCCCTGTGAACTGATTCATTACAAAATTGTTTATTGCTGTAGTGGTACAAAAACCAGACATCACCAAATAGTTTAAAGACTCCTATGAATATAAGCAGGAAATAAATATTAGAGTATTGACTGGAAAAAATATCTTAAATGTTATCAACATAGGACACTGCCTATTGGCAGGTCAATGGCTTGATAAAATGCTAGGTAGTGTATCTTTTCCATTACCTTATCCTTTCAAATGGAAAGGCCACTAATTGAATTAGGGCTCCTTGACATAAAACATAAAGGCTTAGCCATTCTACTCACATCATATTCATTAGGGATTTTAAATTTTGTTTATTTATTCAGTGTACAGACTGCTTAATGGAAACAACTCAAAAATAGCAAATGGCAGAGAATGGAACTGATTTTTTTTTAAAGGCCAACTTCACAGTTCCTCATATACTTTTATATAAGAATGAAAAGGGACTAATTATTTTGCTTCTTTTGGGGGGAACCTGTTGAATTTTTAAAAATCTCTGAACTCTCCTGAGAATTATAGCTCAAACACATAAGAGGAGGATACCAAGTTGGGGAAAGGTACTCTAATGATCAAGGTGCAGTGCCTTTTGATTATAGATAAACTAGGTTCTCTGGCCATTCTTGATATAAGCATATTGTCTGTATTCACATACTGGATGGAGGCTTTAAGAGATAATGTGAATTACTTGAATTCATAAATAGAATCAGCCACTGTGTTTTATACACTGCTATACCTAGAAGTACTGAATCTGTTTTTAACTGTTTTTCGCATGAATAAGAATGTATTTTCCTCAATCTTGAATCATTCATTATTCAATTTTATTAAATAACCGTTCAGCAAGTCTTATCCTTATTTATCCATCATTTATTCATCTTCTTGTTAATTTTACATTCTTACCAGCATCATGTTCTTAAGTTATTTAGAAACCCTTCCTAAGAATATTGATTCTGGAGTATATTCAACTGAGATTTCACACAAAATGCATCCAACAAAATTTTATGTGAAATGACATGAGATAAAGCAATCTTTCTCCCCATCTCTAAATTGGGGATATGCAAGTAGAATGAAACAGCTATAAAAATGTAAGAGAATGGGACCACCATTCTAAAATAATTTCCTTCATCTTGAAAATTGTAATGGATGTTGATGGTTCAGTAAGAAACTGGCCAAGCAGGGTATAGTGGGGAATTAGACTGAAATCTCTACATAGGCATAAGCGGGCAAGGTTTGATCCTCCTCAACCTTGTCTACTCTGGTCCAGTTGCAAAGCATCAGTCTGAGAGGATTGCTGTGTTATACGCCTGAGCAATACAATAATTAATTTAACTGTTCATAAGTGAATTGCTATTCATATGTGAATCTCTTCTTATAGTTTTGTAGAGAAGACATTAACAGTTGATTTTAACCTTTCCTGTACACCTTTTTTCATTCAAATATCAGTGATATTTCTTAAGAAAAATATTTATTTCTGGTATGTTAACTATAAGGTTAGAATGTTTAAATTACCTACATATTATTATTGATAATACATTTTATAATATATTTTATTTATATTACTTTTAATGAATTGGGATCTTTGAAAAGTTTGATAATAAAATATGTACCATACATCAAAATCAGTAGTTATTTTTGAAATGAGTGAATAACATAAGAATAGATGATGTACTGCTATGTTATAATTGAAAGTTCTTTAAATAAAATAATTAAATGAGGTAAGAATGCCTGTATAAATAGTTTTGGATATATGCATAATATATGAAATCATAATTTTTATTTAACAAATGTGTGAAAGTCTAGTTTTTAAAATTAATCTATGTTAATTATTTTATACAGCTCAATAAAATGCATTTTTAATTTAATATCTTTACAATGTTCAAATCATTTAGTTAATGGAGTAAATTTCAGAAATATAGTTTAAGTATTTCTTTATTTAAATCTGAAAAAGAAAAAGAAATCTCAATGATCCAAGTAAAAAACAAGTTTATCCTGCACATGGGATATTGGAGCTTTAAGTCCAAAGTATCTGGAAGGCATGAGATTGGAGATAACTGGCTATTAGCTAATATATATTATAACAATAAATCAATTTGGTATGTTTATGATTTGAAACTAGGAGTATGTATGCATGCATTTTTGCTGGTATGTATTTTTCACAGATTTGAATTGACCGTCTTCCTTTGAGATAGATTCTGGGCTTTAGATAAAACAGTGTATAAAAATTTAACAAGTTAGAAAGAGGCAAGGATGCTAAAACACTATTAAAATTAATTTAAAAGGTGAAGGGAGGGTTTTCAGGGCACCAGATAGACCCATGGCTGTGTGGCTCCTCATATGAAGCCACAGAGCCATGCTTGACTCCTTTTTAGAAAGCCGGAGATGGGAGATATCTCTCATCTCCAAGGGGCAGATTATTCCACAGGTTGGGGACAATGATAGAGAAAGCTCTCTTCCAGGACCCTACCTCTCAAAGTTGTTTAACTGGGGTCTGCAACATGCTTTCCTGGCATGACCAGATGGGACTAGCAGATGCAATGAGACAAAGATGGTTCCATAGTATATGGTATGTCATATATAGGTAAATTCTGATGATTATGTTAAGACATAATCAAATAAAAAAATCTACCATTTACCATCCACATATTTAGAACAATATTTTTGCTCTTGTCTTTGTCCTAGGTTCCTTAACATGCATTTAGCTACAAAAAGTGAGCTTTATCTTCAAAGCAAACATGCTAAAATTAGTTTTTGTATCCAGTGATGCAACTGGCCTCCAGTTATTGTTATATATTGTTCAGTTGTTTTTATCCTGTTTTATCAGATGCCGTACTCTGTTCTTTCCCACCTCATGCAGTCATATTCTCAGGAGCCGTCACATTTATATAGTTTTCTCCAAATGTAAGTCTGCTTTCTGTGGAATCTGACCTGCATATCTAAATGCTTTTCTAAACTACTTTTGTCAGGGTTATTCTTCCCTATTAAGACAGTAGTTTGAAAAGTTAGCAAAAGAAGACCTCCATGCAGGGTAATCTTAGTATTTATTATGCAATGAATTGCTTTGGAGTGTTCCATAATGACAAGAAAGATAAAGAACAATAAGTCATTTTTTTAACTTTCAAGGAAATTGAAATCTAGTGCAGAGTATTGCAAATTTCCTCAATCAGCATTAATGACAATGGCAATTTAATGGCAGAACAATTTGTGTATGAATAATAACAGCTGGGCAGCAGTTTGAATTGGTACAATTTGAACTGGACCTAGAAACAACTTGGAAGCAATATAGATCACATAGCACCTTGTACTATGATTATTATATCAGCCCCCATTCGCTTTTTGTTAACCAGAGATCAGTTCCACAGTTGCTGTATGTGCAAGAGTATCTGTTATATACATAACTGACATTGGTAGCCCTTCAAAATGGATTAATTTTTTTTTCATAGTATGTAAACAAAAATTTTGTTACATAGTATGTAACAAAAATTTAAGATGAAGTTGATAAAATCTCTGGAAATTTTTCTTAAAAGAACATAGGCAAAGTATTTTTGAGGAGTGTGGAAGATGTATTTAGGCTATTACTGCACTTAGTTGCAAAGATAGCTCAACTACAAAGCATTGGCATCATCCAAAACAAGAGATTGCTGGTTTAAGGAGAGCTATTTTACCTGTAGATAAACAAAATTTTTGACTGAGACATTCAGTCTTTTGCTGTGTATATCTAGTATATAATTATATATAGTATATAATATTATATACTATATAATAATTTGAGAGCATTGGTTGTATTTGTCTATATTTCTTTCCCGAATAGAATAGAACAGAACACAGTAGAATTCTTTACTTACCAAGTGTGATTGGACACAAGGAATTTGTCTTCTATGCATAAGCTCTTAGTGTACATAAAAATACTTTCATTAAGAATCATTAGATACAACACTTAGTCATAGTCATAGGATACTAAATAAGCAATCAAATCATACTAGGAAACTAATTAAAGCAATATAAATTGTAAAGATACAAGCAACAAGGTTATCGTCATAAGTAGGAGGAGATAAGTAATAGGAATGAGAAGAATAATAGTAATACAGTCTTATTAAATAGTTTGACACTGTTGTGGGAATTAGTTGTTCAGTAGAGTGATGCCATGCACTAGACACATGTCATTGTGTCTAATTGTTCTGGTGTGCAATGCACTATAATGTCATTTTGAGGGTAGAAGTTGAAACAATTTCTATCCAGGATGTGAGAGGTCTGTAAATATTTTCACAGCCCTCCTTTTGACTCGTGCAGTATACAGGTCCTTGATTGAAGGCAGGGTTAGTAGTAATTGTTTTTTCTGTAGTCCTAATTATTCCTGAAGTCTATGTCTGTCTTGTTGGGTTGCAGAACCAAACCAGACAGTTATAGATGTGCAGATGAGACTCAATAATTCCTCTGTAAAACTGTATCAGCAACTCCTTTGCCAGTTTGAGCTTTCTGAGTTGGCACAGAAATAACATTCTTTGTTGTGCTTTTTTGATGACGTTTTTGATGTTAGGTGTCCATTTTAGGTCATGTGATATACGAGGACCTAGAAATTTGAAGGTCTCTACTGTTGATATTGTGTTATCTAGTATTGTAAGAGGTGGTAGTATGGGAGAGTTTCTTCTAAAATCTATCACCATTTGTATGGTCTTGAGTGTGTTTAGTTCAAGATTGTTCTGGTCACACCACAAGGCTTGTTGTTCAAATAACCAAAAGATTTGCATTTGTTTCCTAATTGAAAAATTAAGCATTACTTAACTTTTTTCAACTCAGGGATACAGAAGTTGTTATTATGGGATAGAAATGTTGCCCTGGCAACAAAAATAGAAAAGGGTGCTTGAGTTTCCATATTTATTTCTAAAACAGTGTATTCATTTTAAGCCATCCTTTATTTCTGATTACCAGAATAGCATGATTTTTAAGAAAGCAAGGTTGGCACATTGTTTGATTTCTGTGAAGAGCTTAAAGAGGATTTTAAAGCTTTGCTATCAAAAGAAAAAGAAAAAATGGTTTAACCCTAAAAATATGTATTGAAATCTAGGTATAATAAATGGAATTCTGAATATAAATGAACCACAATTTACATTAAAATTACCTCTGTGAGTATTTCTACTACTTCTTGAAAATCATGTGTGAAAAATATGCACAGGACAATGGCTTTAGAAAAATACTTGCTTTCCAAAATAAGTTGATTTATTCCTCCATAAATTTCAGCAGTACAGGATTTCTGTAGTGTTTGAATGAGTACCTAGATGCTAATGCATTATTCAGAAACAAATAAGATATATTTTTATTCATTCAATTTTTCCTTAAGATTCCACAACATCCTTTTAATGTGCTTGCCACAGCATGGTATCCTCTGGAAATTGTTATTTGGTTCCTTTACTAAGGAAATTCTGAAGAATGCCATGTCATTTATATTGGGATAGATAAAGAGTGCTTGGCTAAACCATTTAAAGAAAAAATATCAGAATATATATTCCATTGCTTTTTGAATAATAGTAGCTTTCCTCCTGCTAGCTTCATAAATCATGTACCATTTATTATTATTATTTTTGACAAAGCTTTAGTTATCAGCATAGCAACGAAACTGGGATGGCTATGTATTCATGACTTATAAACAGGACAGCGAAAAGCATTTGCTAAGGAGGTTCATATGAAGACTCCTGTGGGAAATTCAGTTTTGTATTGTATCTGGATTCCAATATGACAGCATTTAATAATATATGTCTCTAAGATAAGCTAAAAAAAGAAAAACAAAACTCCAAAGCAAATTGTTTAAACTAAATCCCAGGAAACAAAGAGATACCTGAATATAAATGGAAAATCAATATGATTATCTACTATCCACTGAACACAATATTCCCAGAAAGGCCTCAGCTATAACTTCTTCTTGTGCCACATCTGTCATTCAATGTTGGCGATCATGTTGGTGATCCTATTTTTATCAACAGCTGCATGAAAAAGTGCTGTTGAATTTTCAAACCAGATTTAGATTTTGAAGCCATGATGATGTTCTTCTGCCTGGACCTTGTTTGACTTCAATCTTTCTTTGAAAGATTAAGTGAACTATGTTGTATTTTCCTGGGTGTAGCATCACATGTCCAAAATATTTTAACTGTTGCATTTTTATGGTTTTGATTATTTCCCTTGGCTTTTCCTTGGCTTCCTAAGCTATAACATAGACAG
This sequence comes from Laticauda laticaudata, assembly GCA_004320025.1. Lineage (NCBI taxonomy): Eukaryota > Metazoa > Chordata > Lepidosauria > Squamata > Elapidae > Laticauda > Laticauda laticaudata. The sequence continues at coordinate 10,093 of BHFT01060861.1, forward strand.
TGCTAAGCAACTAGAATTCTTTGTAGCCTTAAAAGCAGCATTTGAAACCACAGAACGTTCCATAGAAATCCAAGAAAATATTTGTCAGGCAATCATACTGCAGACCAGAAGAATATAGAATCAAAGCAGTGGAGAAAACATCCCTCAAAAAACTAAAATGAAACTTAAAAAGACCAAATCACCACTGTCCTTCCAAAAGACAAATAGTTAATCACAACACATTCAAAGAGCATCTATATCTACTCTAGGACAAAGAGAGCTGCCTCCAAATAAACACCAAGCCAATATAGAAACTAGATAATCAAGAGAACCGCCTAGATAACAAAGATCAGATCACAAAAGTACAACAGTGGTGAATGTACATCCACTACCCAGCTCCTGTCAATACCCCAGTCGATACCTCAAAATATACAAGCCTGATGTACTCCTTTGTCTTTGTATCATTGCCAGGGACTCCAGCATACAACACAGCCAAACACTTTACAAAAAGCTTGAATATTTCCCAGAAAGGAATAAGTATTCTATCAACCTGCCAATATAGTTCCTCCAGAAAAAATCAAATATTTAAAAATAGAAGAATATAAAATTATGGTTTCATTTAGTGTCAAAACATTTTTATGTCCATAGATCCAGAAATAGCAAAAAATTCATGACAGCAGTACTACACAATAAAGTTGACCCAACCAAATACACTGAGATAAAAATAATATCATCAGCCCTTATCAACCTCTGCCTAATTGTCTATTTCAGTTTGATGGACAAATACGCCAATAAGTCAGAGGAACATCGATCTCTAATCTCAGAGTTTATAGCAAATATTGTAATGTAGCATCTGGAAATTGTAAGTACTTCCACATGTATAAAGAAATTATGGATCCAATACATAGAGGACACCATCATCATTATAAAAAAAGGAACAATCTGAGAAGATACATGAAATAATCAATAACATCTTCAAAGGAACAATATTCACAACAATAGAAGGAAATAATAATACGTTACCTTTCCTGGGTATCCTCATCAGCAAAGGATATGGCAAAAAATGAGAATGCAAGTTTATTGAAAAATAGTCTACTGTCTCCCTAAGACCAACAGTGATGTGGAACAATTGGACCCAGGAGCATCTACAGCGTAAGGGGCCATAACAACCACTAGGTAGAAGACTAGCAGAGTTGAACACCAACTTATCTGTCAGAAGATACAATGAAAATTCCTTAATCTCCCAGAACATGGATAGACTCAACCATAGTTTTAATTGGAAAACTTTGACTACCCAAAAGCTAAATCCAAAAATGCTGGGGAAATAATGGAAGCTTGGCATTCAGACAAATTGACCATCAATAGATACACAGAGATAAACCACATGTATATATGAATGTCGTGAATGTACGGTATTAATCTACGCTTTATTTGGGTGTTGTCTGCAGGAGAGGATATATTATGGTCTTTTTGCTTACTTCTTAGTTTTACTGCCTTTTGGTGATATATACATCACCAAAAGGCAGTAAAACTAAGAAGTAAGCAAAAAGACCATAATATATCCTCTCCAGCAGACAACACCCAAATAAAGTGTAGATTAATACCGTACATTCACCACCTTTATCATCAATATACTGTGATATACAGGTAGCCCTTGACTTACAATTAGCTGAAAAATTATGTTACTAAGTGAGATTTTTGTTAAGTGAGTTTTGCCAATTTTATGACATTTCTTGCTTCATTTGTTAAGTGAATCATTTCAGATGATAGTAACACACTTGTTAAATGAATTTTAAATTTCTCCATTGATTTTGCTTGTCTGAAAGTCACAAAAGCTGTTTACATGAGCCTGGGATACTGCAAACCATCTAATATGAATCAGTTAACAAATGTCTGAATTTTGATCACATGATCACAGGGATGCTGCAATGGTCGTAAGTGTGAAAAATGATCATGTCACTTTTTTCAGTGGCATTGTAACTTCAAACATTCACTAACTGAACTGTTGTAAGTCAAAGACTATCTGCACTGATTGGCAGCATAAAGACCTGAATTCAGAAACAGAGGTTGCCATTCTTGTAGATGATATTTCAGCGCTGTATATAACTTTTTTCAAAAAAAGTATTAACTACAATTTAGACTTGTTGGTTTGAAAATTTTCCTTGTTTTTACATATTGTGAGAATAAATGGAGCACTCTATTTTTGTAGGCTGAGTATATCTTTTTTATTTTTGCACTGAGTCTTAAACAAAATCTTAGTATTGCCATTGAATTTGCTATCCTTGCTGTAATCATTTTTTATGCTTTAATGTTTCCCTTCTGGCAGTGAATCTTTATGACAATAAAACGTAACAGGATCAAATCCTTCAGGGAAATAAAGATTTTAGAGATACTGACAATAGTGTCAACAATACAATAGTGTATCCCTGAGTTGAAAATGTTGCCTAGAATTAGTAATGTGTAATTTTTTGTATTGTGCAGCTAGAAAGTTATAATGTTGGATGAGAAATAATATTTTTGTATGTTTGTAAATATATCAGAATTGATTACACATGTGCAGATAGTCTTTGACTTACGACCACAGTTGAGCCCAAAATTTCCATTGCAAGCAAAACAGTTGCTAAGTAAGTAACCTATTTTACAGCCTTTCTTTCTACAGTTGTGAAGCAAATCAGTGTAATTGGTAAATGAATTGTATGGTCATTAAATAAATCTGGCTTCCATCATTGATTTTGCTTGTCAGAAGATTGCAAAAGGAAATCATATGTACCCGGGACTCTACAACATCGTAAATACATGCCAGTTGCCAAATGTCCAAATTTTGATCATGTGATGATGGAGATGATCATAAGAGTGAAAAATTGTCATGTCATTTTTTTCAGTGCCATAACTTTGAATACTTATTAAATGAGTGGTTGTAAGTCTAGGATTACCTGAATCTAATGCCTGTGCCAGCTGTGTTTGCACCCAGCAGTATACTATTGAAACTGCTTCCTCTGGCTTTCTCGTACTTTGCTAATAATTAAATCTTCAGTGTTTTTCCTATCTGGGCTAAGTGTATATAAGCAGTATCAACTGAAATGGGCCTTCAGATACCTTATTTTAGAAGTTGGGCATGGGGCAGCTTTCAAATATAATAATGTTATTTAATGATCAAAGTTGTATACTGTCCATTATACCTTTGTGATTCTGGGTCTTTACCATCAACATAGTACCTCAGTTATAAAATACCTTTTTATGCAATGTTTGGTACTAATGTAAATAAAAATAGGCCTAGTTCTGATGTAGAAACTTCAGTGCCATTGCCATATTTAATGATTTGAGCTCTCTCCAATCTGAAACCATCCAACTATGTTGGATTTCATTTCCCACAATAACAGTGATCACTTTGGATGATTGATTCATTCTCTTTCCGATCTATTTTTAAATTTGTAATTAACATCATAATATTAAATATAAATGTAAATAAAGATGATAGAAAATGGGATAGAAAGAAAGAAAGCTCTAGATATTGAGGGCGAAGGGGGAATAAAAGCATCCACTTCCAACATTTTTCAGTGCAGTAAAATACAAAATAAAATTATCACCTCGACTTTTTACTATACCAACTTAACAAATATTAACCATTTCTGTAACAACAAACTATATTAATCAGCAAAGTCCAATATTAAGTGTTCATTTTTTTTTCTGTCTTGAGCACAAAATCCAGAAATGGTTTCCAAGTTAAAACAAGGCTGGGTATGTTCTTTTCTCTAATTAAAACAATCAATTTTGCCCTTTCTACCAGCTCCATCATTTTTTCCATCTATTCTTCTGTTGTGGGAATTGATATATCGTTCCATTTCTGTGCATATAGAATTCATGTTGCAGTTGACATATATATACAATAACAAAGCTCCAAATCTTTTCCCCAACTCCTTATCTAATAATTCTAAAAGAAAAACTGCAGGTTTCGATTTTATGCTAGTTTTAAAAATCTGCATTATGACATGAATGAGCCCAGTATTTCTTTGCTTTATTAAAAATCCATCAAAGATGATAAAAAGTATCCTTTAGATTCACTCTTCTGACATACATTTTCTAATCTATCTAGCAATGTTTCTTTCAGCCCTGTTCTACAGTAAGATCAATTATAAAATTGCAAACACTTTCAAAGGGCTTTATTCTTCATTTTGATAATCACAAAGCAATGCTTGTGTATATAAATCGGTTAGACTGAATATGCAAAAGTTCTTCTAAACTACATGAGAAAAACAAATAAAAATAAAGAGTTTGTGGTTCTTTTTTAATGCATGTAATGCAAAGCTAATTTGGTAAAGCTTGAAAGATCTCTGCCATATCAGCCTTTGAAAAGCATCCTTTCCATACTTCAGATATTTCAATGAAATTCACATGCTAATGTCAGGCCAAAAGAAAATTAATTATACCAGTTGTAAAACAGACATAAAATCCAATGTATTTGTCTAACAAAATAAACAACAGTATAAATAGAATAGAATTCTTTATTGGCCAATTGTGGTTAGACATACAAGAAATTTATCTCAGGGTACATAAAAGAAAAGATATATTTGTCAAGAGTCAAGAATCATAAGGTACAACACTTAATAATCATCGTAGGGTACAATAAGCAATCAAATCATACTAGGAAACAGTCAATATAAATGGTAAGAATACAAGCAACAAAGTTACAATCATACAGTCACAAGTGGGAGGGGATGGATGATAAGGAGTGATGAGAAGATTAATAGTAGTAGTAATGCAGAATTTGTAAATAGTTGGACAGTGTTGAGGAAATTAGCAGAGTGATGGAGTTCGGGAAAAAACCGTCCTTGTATCTTGCTGTTCTTAGTGCAGTGCTCTATCACATCATTTTGAGGATAGGAGTTGAAACAGTTTATGTCCAGGATGTGAGAGGTCTGTAAATATTTTCACAGCCCTCTTTTTGACTCGTGCAGTATACAGGTCCTCAATTGGAAAGGCAGTGGTGTAGTAATTATTTTTTCTGCAGTCTAATTATCCTCAAAGTCTGTGTCTTCTGCTTGGAATTACAGAACCAAATCAGACAGTTTCAGAGCGTGCAGATGACAGACTCCAATAATTTCCTCTGTAGAACTGGATCAGCAAGCTCCTTGGGCAATTTGAGCTTTCTGAATTGGCACAGAAATGACATTCTTTGCTGTTGCCTTTTTGATGAACATTTTGATGTTAAGTTGTCCATTTTAGATCTTGTGATATGATAGAACCTAGAAATATGAAGCTTTCTACTACTATACTATGTTGTCTTAGTATTGCTTAAGAGGGTGGTAGTATAGGAGGGGTTTCTCCTAAAGTCTACCACTATTTTACGTTTTTGAGTTGTTTAGTCAAGATTGTTCTGATTGTACCAATGAGGCAACATTGCTAACAACTCCTGTCTGTATGCAGCATTTGTTGATTGTCTCAAATGAGACCAGTCACTGTTGTGTCATTATCAAACTTCAGTATTTAACAATGGATCATTTGATGATGTAGTTCATTGGTATATAGGGAAAAAAGAAGTGGAGAAAGCACACAGCCTTGGGAGGGAGACTTGCTAATTATACAGATGTATCTGTGCTATCTCACCTTGCTGCTTTCCTGTCTGTTTTAGAAATTTATATCCATTTACAAATGTGTTTCAGGTACTGCTAGCCTCATTTAGTTTAAGTAGAACAATGTCTGGAATGGATGGTACTGAATGCTAACTTGAAGTCTACAAAGAGGCCCTTAGCATAAGTAGAAATTCAAGTGTTGTAGGATTGTAGTGCAGACCATCATTAACAGTATCATATTTGATCTATTTGCCTCATATCAAATAGCATGGGGTCTAAACAGCCAGAATCCATGATGGTTTCAGGTGGGAACAGCACTAGCCTTTCAAAGATTCATAACTACAGATATTAAGAGCAACTGGTCATTCACTTCCCTGATGGAGGTTTCTTATGGCACTGGGGATGATAGTAGAAGTTTGACACAAGAAGAAAAAAGCACATCTGTAGTGATTTATGAAGATTCGGGAATATGGGAAAGCCAATTATCAGCACAGACTTTATAAGCAAGGAGTTATGCTTGTCTGGGCCCTGGTGCTTTTCCGCTTTTGTCTGTGTAATAGATCTTGCACTTCTTTTTTATGTGCATCACAGAGATTGTGAACCCAATGGGTTGGGGTCAATTGTAGGGAGCTTGCGCTGTTTATTGATTGTTTGCAAAATGGAGGGTTGTGGAGATAATGGCTGTAGTTTCCTTTCAAACCTGCCCAGTAAAAACACATTCAGGTCATCTGCTAGCTGTTGATTTCCCTTCTGCCTGGAAAGGAGGTTTGCTGTAGCCGGTGATTTTGTAAAGAGTTTTCCACATATTTGCTGGTTTCATTTTTGAGAACCTGATTCCCTTAACTTTTCAGAATAGCTTCTTTTTGCTCCTCTGATTTCTTCTGGCAAATACATTTCTGGTCTGATTGTATTGGCATTCTGTCACCTTTCTGTAGGCTTCCTCTTGGAACAACGTACCTGCTTAAGTTTAGCTGTGAACCAAGTTTATTGATTACTATCAAAAATAAGAAATAAGTGCACTCAGATTGCTTTCATACATTTTTAGTACAGTGAAGTTGAATCTAGATGTCATGTTACAGTTTGCATCAACATTGAATCTTGCTTACAAAATACTTACTATACTTTACCATATGCATATTTCGGATTATATATGAATAGATGATTCTCAAGATAACTTGATCTGTACAAAACAAATGCTGCACCAGCTAAAGCCCCTGTTCACACTGCCACCAATGGATGCAAAGAGCGGATGTTAAATGTTAAAAAAAGCTGCCATCCGTTGGAAGATGTGATGCCATCCGTTGTTACATCACTGCAAATGATGTTTTTCATACTCTCTAATCCATCAGCATCCGTCCTTACTGAAAGATTTCATCCGCATCAAAAAAAATTTTGAGCATGCACAAAACTTTTTGAGCGGATGAAAGTATGAACGTGTCCGTTCTAACATCCGCTACGCAGTACAAGGGAACATACATTATACGTCCGTCTTCATCCGTACGCGTCCGCTATATCCGCTATGCATCCGCTGCGCATCTGTGCAACTCAAATCCCCTCCAGCGGAAAACGGACACAGGAGGAAGCCAAACGGACCGAAACAGACACACAGCAGGTCAGTAGCACGGACGTAAAAAGATGAAAGCGGATGCCAGCTTGGATAATAAAGCATCTAAAATGGCAAAAAACTGTTCGTATAGGGGATGTATCTCGGATATTTTAGGATGTCTGAGGATGCTGGAGTATGTGGAAGGACACCTAGCAGAAAACCGACATTTCCTATAAAAAGGGGAGGAAATCACCTGATCTCACTTTCAGTCCAGCAGCCCTGTGTGCAGACCTCTTCAGCCTGCTCTTGCTCTTCCAACAGCATCCATTCTTCTCCACCATGGATCATCCACGCTCTTTTTGGTTAGCCCATTCATTCAACACCAAACCAAGGCCCTCTTCAGGCTCTTTCACTTTCTACAGGAAGAAAAGGAGACGTCAAGGAAGTGTCTGGCGTCCGACGATGGATCGGGAGAAGAGGCGGAGTTTGACTCTATGACAAGCTGAAGGTGCGAGCGAGGAACAAAGACACTCGTGCATTCCAGAACTCATGAGGATGCCACCAGCCATGTTTGACGAACTTGTTGAGCGTCTGAGACCCGGTTGGACCAAGCCAATCACCAACTTCCGACCCAGCCTGGACCCAGGACTGAAAGTGGCCACTGACTCTGCGCCACCTGGCCTCCGGGACCACGACAGAAACATGCAAGTACGCCGGAGAGTGCCACACAACACCATCAGCATTGTGGTCAGAGAGTGGTGCAGCCATTCATCGAAGAAATACCTGCACGAGGAGCTCCTCCAGTGTCCCTCCACTGAACAAGGCAGGAGGAAACTTGCCAGAGCATGGTACAGAGGTGAACATTCCCTCACACCGTTGTAGCCATAGATGGGAAGCACGTGGCTGCAAAACCTCCAGTCAGCCAGGTCCACTATTTCAACTACAAGGGCTTCTTCAGCATCATCCTCTTCGCCATGTTGGGATGCTGACTACAAGTTCATGTACATCGAATGCTTCAGGCAACGGCGTCAGCTTCAGATGCCCAGATATACAGCGGCCAGTCACCTCAAGGAGGGGGCTGAACGCAAACCTCTCAGCGGCTTCCAGATCCCAACCCCCTGCCAACGACGCACAAGATGTGCCCATACTTCATCATGCGGTGATGGGCCTTCTCCCTCAGAACCTACCTCATGAAGGCCCTTACACCTTCCAGATGCCTCACCCGTGAAAGAGAGGATCTTCAACTACAGGCTGTCCAGGGCAAGACAGGTTGGTGGAGAACGCCTTTGGCAATCCTGGCCAACAGGGTTCCAGTACTTCTCACCACATGCAGCATCTGCCCCAGAGACCGTGAGGAGGATCGTGGAAGCCTTGCTGCATTCCTGCACAATCTCATGCGCAATCCGCTACCCAGTGTTGCAGAACAGGCTCGTGGCACCTCCAACAAGGCAATGGGGAACATTGCGAGGCCTGTTGAATGAGGCAAGGACGAAACCTTGATCGACAAGTGTTGGATGGACCAGGGCCCAAACAAGTAGCCTTCACATTTTGAAAGGGAAGAGCAGCACAACCTCCTGAAAACTGGTGTAACTCCCCAGCGGGAGCAGTGGAGGGCAAGACAGGATGTGGTGCTTAATGGATGCTTCCTTTGAGCCTGTCTCATAACACTGATGAGATTGTGCATGTACTTTGTTGAGTGGCCTTACAATGAAATAGGGCATTAATTAAAGAGTTTTGCGTTTATGTTGAAATGTGTGGATCAATGATTAAAATTGTTATTGATAATAAAGGGCCATAGTGTGGCAGCTGGAGGGTGATTATACAGTTCCCAACTATGCTTGCACTGGAGGCTTATCTATCTCACAGCCTATTACCCATCCACAGGTATCCCTGCCCATCCCATAAAGCCATGCAAAGGCTTTAACCATTTTCCTAAAAGTTTCCACCAAGACTTTATTAAGTAAAAGAAATGGACCCAAAGTGTGTGAAGCCAAAGAAAACCTTATTAATAATTAGTAAAAGTGTAGGACTTATATTTAAAAAGCAAAAGGAACCCAAGGAAAAAGTGTTCCCAAGCAATGATAAGTCAACCGTAACAACTCGTCTCTGGCAATGTTCTCAGTCACTCTGAGGCATGTCCATGGTCTCAGGTGTAAAGGGACAGAGACTGTGAGGTGGCAGTATTTGAGTCTGGCTTCTGAGGCCCCATGTGTGCCTGCGGCCCCGAGAGGACAACAGGAGATGGTGTGTCAGGAAGCCCTCAGAAAGCTGGCCCTCGCCCAGTGAGGTTGAGAGGCCTGGCATCCAGGACCTGGATGTCAGCACAGGATCGATGACAGATGTTCTGAGGCCGGGCTTAGGCTGTGGGGGAGGAAGGAGGAATGTAGTGGGATGTCTGGTGTGCAGCTTGGCAAGGTGAGCATCTGTGCATGGGAGGAAACATCTGTGGTGTGGGTGCGCATCTTGGCGTCGGTGGCATTGGTTACAGCGGTGGTATCTGTGCGTGTCGGTGGCATCGGTTGCATCCGCGTGGCAACTGTGTGGCGGAGGAACC
>BHFT01060865.1:0-25084 GCA_004320025.1 Laticauda laticaudata
AGACCTGCTTTTAACTGGCCCGATGGGTTTGCTTCATTCCAACGTTCTTCCTTTGTTTACAAGGGGCCCCAGCTGTATTCATGCAAATGTGTTCAATTCCAAGTGTTACATGAAACATTTATAACAGGGGTTCTGGTTTATTTGAATGATAATCCTTATCTACACGGAAACTTCTGGATGAACATGTGAAGCTTAGGTGCGGGCTCGGCTTCTACAGAAACTGTGTGGCCGTAAGTTGTATGCCTAATTGTCAAAGTGTGAATTCCACCAGAGAAAATTTGACTATCTGGGATACATTCGCATTTCATCCTGAAGGCATAGAGATGGATCAGAGAAAGTGCGTGTGCCGTTATTGGATGGCTCCACCACGCATCCAGAAAATGATCAACTTAAAGTTTTTTGAGGATTATGCAAATTTTTCCGAGGCAATCCTATCCTGACGTATTGCCTAAGATATGCAATGCCATCACAGAATCTCGATTAAAAACAAAGGTGAGTGCAAGCCAAGGCCAGGCAAACGCTTGGACGTGATGGTCCATATGGAGTGCAAGCAGCTTTTGAAAAGCTAAAACGACTGTTTTGGCAGACACCAGGCTGGTAAAGACCCAGTATGAAGCTCCTTTCGTGATATAGAACCAGGCGAGTACATGATCGTGGTTTGAGCACCTGGTATTACTCCAGATCTACAAACAAGAGAAAGGACTTCTACACACACTTGTGCACGTGAGTACCGTCCTCCGAATTAGCTGGTCGGTAAACAGAAGAGATAGATGGGCTGTCTGGGAGATTTTGGAAAACAGTAAGTATTCGTTGGCGTTCAATTGGACGCTGGAGACGATTTTCCTAGGAAGGAACAAGAAACACCATTTGAAGGTTATGGACTGATCATAAAAATTTGTGAAGCTTTTAAAACGCCTGAAAGCTGTCACCTAAACAATGTTCGCACGCTGGGCCCGTATTCAAGATGAGTTGATCCATTGGTCTCATCTGAAGTACATTCCAGGGGGAGAGGAAGCTTTCATGGCGAGTGCTCTCATAGATACTGCCCAATATAATGTATGTGGCCAGGAGGTGATAATGCCTAATTAGTTCACCAACATAGCTAGCTGCGCCACGTGATCACAAGAGCCCAGAAAGAAGAACAACAAGTGGTTCGAATGACTACCGGAACGACCTAAAAGACAGCTTTAAAAACTGGACGATGGTTTCCTGGCTCGATTCAATGACTATACAGATTAGATAATGGTTTGGCTTGGGTGGGGGGATCAACTTATATGGTGCACAGGTAGCTGAGGGGCCAATACTTCAACAGGCTCATGATTCTAAGCAGCCGTGGCACATTCGGATTTTGTGAAAACTTAATCTGGTTAAGCGGCAATTCTGGTGCGGGCCTACCTTTATAGAAGGACAATTGAAGCTTATGTAGACGCTAGCCTGTCCAATTTGTGCTTTGGCACAGAGAACCTCCTGTAAGCCAGTAGAGTTGTTACACAAAATGTTGCTAGACCAACAACGACCCCTGGAAGGAAATCTTCTATGGACTTTATAGTAGAATTAAACGAAACGTGGGAAACATGTCCCATCTGGGTAGTAACGATATTGTTTTTTGTTTCCAGGAACAAGTACATTGCATACCTTGTTCCAAATTCCCATTGCTAAAGACGCCTTGGCTAAACCTGTTTTATTTCACATATCTATAGATTACATTGGCTTGAAATATATCTCTGACAGAGGGTCCAATTTACCTCAATTTTTGGAAAGGAGTTCTGAAGTTAGATAGGCTCTCACCAGGGCTTAAGCTCACGCCCCACCCAAAACCAATGGGGCCTGTGATGAGGACTAACGACAGTGTTAAACAAGTATCTTGATTACATAAAATTATCAACAAGATAACTGGTACGCGAATTACCTACCATTTGCCGAGTGGCATATAACAACTCTGTACACCCGTACATAGTAGTACTGGATTTACTCCATTTAAAGTAGCTTCTGGACAAGATTTTGTACCCATACCTGAACTTCATCATGAAAGGCCTAACATCCAGTTGTTGGATGAATGGATAACTTAGCTGGCGAGTAAACGTAAAGCATTATATGAGGCCCATCAAGCTCATAAGAAGTTTGCAGACTAAGAAAAGATCTCCACAGAAATCATATCAAGTAGGCGACAAAGTTTTCCTGTCCACCAGATACCTACACATCACTCAAAAATCGAAGAAACTTGGTCCTAAATATGTTGGTCCTTTCATGATTGAATGGATTCTAAACCCTGTGGCAGTCCAACTGAACTTCCCGAAAACTCTTCAACAAATTCACCTGGTTTTCCATGTTAGTTTGTTAAAACCTGAACGTATTTCTGATTTATGACCCATCCAGGCTGATCCTCCAATACCATCACTGATTGAGGGTGAACAACATTTTGAAGTTAAAGAAATTTTGGCCTCTCGCAAATGGAGGGGTTGGCTCCAGTATCTTGTAGCCTGGAAACATTTCTCTTCTTCCCAAGCCGAGTGGGTTAACGAAAATGACGTTAAAGCTCCTAAACTGATCAAAACATTTCGTACCAAGTATCCTGATAAACCCTAGAAATGTATCCATTTTTATTATCTAATGATTATTATCTTTACATCTTTTCCTCTCTCTTCTAGGACTGACAGTTTTCTTTTTCTAGGAGGGCCGAATGTCAGCCTTCAAGATCTTCTATCGCTTTGCATTTTTTGACTGTCACAAGTAACGGGGGGAGGAGAGGGTGAGTCTGGGAAGCGAGCTGGAGGTATTATATTCTACTGTTGTATAAACTGAGGAGGGGGGAACATACATCAGGGTTAGATTTCTTTTTCTCGCTTAGCTTTCTTTCCTCTGCGCAGCTGCAACCTGTTATCAAATTATGCCAAGGTCAACGGACAGAGGATGAGGCCTAACAAGAATAGTGTCAGCTTGTTAGATCTGAGATCATAGCATGTACTCCAGACCTCGGAACTGCAAATTTATATATATATTTACCTGTATGCAAGAACAGCAAAAGTTCTGTCTCTTTGTATTAAGTTCCGCACCATGCTAACCTCTTGGGGACGAAAAAGCTGAAGAGGTAATGTTTGCCCAGGAATCAGCATTACCATCACTTGGGGTAAAACTGGAATTGTTTGACAGCTATCATCATCATGGACGGTCCTTCCATGAAATTCTTCCATGTCTGATCCTAAATACTTCCATTTTTAAAAAAAATCACAATTAAGCAGGAGTAATTAGCAGTTTTGTTTGCAATGTATATATACAAAAACCTAAAGAGAATGCTGGAATAACCTCAGAGCAACACAATATAAAAATATTGACACTTGACAGCAGGGCAGTAACTAGTAGTTTTGAGCAACACTACTGAAAAAGAATACATCAAGTAATAACATAAATGTCGACGGAGAGTTTGAATCATCTGGGCCATGGTTGTCCCAAAAGTACTTTTTCTAAAAAACAACTGGACTTTCTTGATTTTTTTTCCTTTGAAAATGTTTAGCTTCTTATCCATGAAGCTTCTTCCATTCTAACTGACTGGTAGGGAATGGAAGAAGTTTCTTGGATGAGAAGTGAAATATTTTCAAACGAAAAACCCAAGAAAGTTACCTTTTGGAAAAAGCACCTTTGGGACAGTAACCGAAATATTTCATAAAATAGCTTGTGATTGTATAAAAATTTACATAATATGAGGGCTATCCACAAAATAGATTACGTTTTGCGATAGAAAAAAAACAAAGTGTAGGGAAAAAAAAAATATTTTATACACTTGAAAATGATGCTTAAATACTACTTTTCAACATATTCACCGAACAAATTGAGGCACTTAATCATAGTGGTGAACAAGCTTTGTAATTCCACTGTCATAAAATTCAGCTGCCTGAGATTTGAGCCAGTCAGTCACACCCGCCCGCAGTTCCGCGTTGTCGTCAAAGCGCTGGTCTGACCTCTCCAAGCTAGGTCTTCATCCTCGGAAACAAGTGGTAGTCGCTTGGTGCAAGATCAGCAGGGCTGTTAGGGTGGATGAGGAAAAATCTGCCACTTGAAAGCATTCAGGACTTCTCGAGTGCGATTTGCTGTGTGTGGTCGGGCATTGACAGCAAAAACAAAATTTTGAACTTAACTTTCCTCTACGCTTATTCTGAATTGCTTTTCTTAGTTTGCAATGTTTCAACAATACTTCACAGAGTTTATTGTTGTACCATGTTCCAGAAAATTGATTAGAAGCACACCTTGCCTACCCAAAAAACGTCGCCATAATCTTCCTTGCAGAAACGTTCGCAAACATTTCTTGGTTTTTGGGGAATTTGTGTGCCCCCACTCCATAGACTGCAATTTCGTCTTGCTGTTCATGTTTGACCCAAGTCTTGTCTCCAGTTACGATTCGATCAAGAAATGAATCTCCATCTTTGTCGTAAGAGTACGGAAATGTCAATGATGCGGCCCATACGCTGACTCTTGTGTTTTCTGTCAGGATTTTTGGCACCCATCTTGCACAAAATTGTGGGTAGGCTAGCTTTTGTGTAACAATTTCATGACCACAAACTGCATGAAGTTTGTGGAAAACTAAGCGAAAGTTCTGTTTCTGTGAGAATCGGCAGTTTTCACGAATCTTGTCATCAACTTTCGTGACCAGTTCATCAGTCACAATTCTCGGATGTCCACTCCACTGTTCATCATGAACGTTAGTTCATCCATTTTAAACTTAATGCACCATTTGCGCACTCCACCTTCAGTGAGATGTTGTCCCCGTACCACTTCACCAGTTACTGAGAAATTTCAATCAGTTTATGGTTTTTTTCCAACAAAAACCTGTATTTCAACTTGATCGCACCTCACAACTCGCGGGATTTTCAATTGCAGCACACATTTCAAACGTTTGCTGTGAAATAACGGGCAACAATACAAACCTCCCACTACCACGACCAGATGCAGACTAGATGCACAGACCAAAGATGGCTGTGCTAGCTCCGCCCCTTCTTGCTACAGACAAAAATAATTTTGTAATCTATTTTGTGGATAGCCCTCGTAAAATAAACATTAAGTGTGCTTAGCCTCAATTTCTTTTCTTATTTTTTAGCGGTGAACATTCTGGGTTCACTCTGTACGCAATAAGCTAGAATATATAAAATATTCCAAGATAGGAAACACGTTTGCATATTCAATTCTCCTGCTTACATATTTACTTTGGTCAAAATATTATCTCTTTAGTCACCACGAGTCTGCAATTGTTTATACTAGAAAATAAATGTTATGTAAAAAAAAATAAATCCGCTTGCTAAATAATAATCCTGAGCATGTGCACAAGCAAAAAGGATATTGCAAACTATAAACAAAGTAGTTTTTACCTAAAATATTAAGCTGCTAGCATTATGAATTTAGGTGTGCTTATTCCAAAGAAACAGACTGTTTTAAGTTCAATAAGCCTAGAAAAAGGCAAGCAGATATTTTATTACAGCATTGTTCACATACCATATGAGAGGTTGGCAGGCTAGTGTCAAAATTAATTATGTTTGGTTTTTCAGAATCCTTGCTGTCTTGATCTTCAACTTCCATTTCAACATCATCCTCTTCCTCACTCTCGGCTAACAAGATCAAAAGTTTAAACATATTTTTAAAGTTCATAAAAATATCATAACCCAAACATTAAACCAAAAAAATTAGTACATCTTTTTCAATCAACCATACACTAAAAAACTACCTTGTTACTTGTATGATACTACATGGCTGGAACTTCAAGAGAAATATTGTTATTGTATGTTTAGAAATGGAGAAATATGTTAGCACAAAAACAGGCTCTCTTCCTATGGAATCATCTGAACATTATTCTGTTCCTCGTGACCTGCTACAGCCCATATTTGAGAGTGATTTTTGAACTTTGAAAAAATTGTTTCAGTATAGCTAGGATAGCATTAAGGTCAATTATTAAGTATTAAGTTCACAATTATCACTACTTCTTACATATTTCATCAAAGTGGATCAGCTTTTATTTCATGCAGTGTTAAGTAAACAAAGAATGATTTGTGTGTTCTATTTAACCCCTTCCATAACTGATTCATTAGTGGGAGTAATTTTCTAAAATACAGTCTGTTGACATTCACTCTTAATTCGAAGATATGGTTCATTCTTTACCTCAAAATTGGTCTGTTTGGATTCCATACATCGGGGTCCCCAATCCTTGAACCACAGCCAACTACCAGGCCATGGCCTATTTGCAATCAGGCCACAAAAGTTGCAGGCTGGTGCACACGCGCGCACACATGCAGCTCATCTCACGCAAGCTGGTACCCCATTGCTTTACCAAGATGTAAAGGTTGGGGACTGCTGCCCTACATTGTCTCTCTTTTTAAAAATAACAAGGAAAGAAAGCAGTAGATGAACTTGCACTGTATATTGGCTGAGGAATTAAAGGTTCTGAGAAGGATGAGTCATTTCACTGCAGTGACACCATGGAAACCCCCCCCAAGAGACTTCAATCTCCTTTCAGCAATATCTCCGAAGGATGCGCATACTCTTTCCCTGTATTACCCAAAGATCTGAAATGTCTTAAAATTAGCTAACATAAAAATAACACAGTATTTATTACCATGCAACAAGGACATGAAAAAAAAGAAAAAGAAAACAGTATTTCTCTTTTTCTTTTTAAGGATTGCATCAGGGCAGATCCATCTTCCTTCACTGAAGCACTTTTCAACCCCCAATGCTTGCAACTAGCTCAGATCTACCCAGATGTCTGCATTTTTTCCCAACTCTTAAGGAATTTTGTTATAAATATAAATAAGGAATAATATAAATGTAATGCAATGTAATGTAAAGGACAAGGAATTTTTCAGGAAATCAGGGTGACGATATGGAAGGTATATAGATAATCTTCAACATATAACCATTCATTTAGTGATCATTAGAAGTTATAATGGTGAAAAAAGTAACTTAGGATAATTTTTCACATTTATGATCATTGCAACACCCCCGTGGTCACAGGATCAAAATTTGAAAGCTTGACAACTGGCATGTATTTATGAGAGTTGCAGTGTCCTGGGCTCATGTGATTACTTTTTGTGACCCTCTCACAAGCAAGGTGAATGGGGAAATTAAATAACCATGTCATTTAACAACTATGTTACTAACTTAACAATGGCAGTGATTCAGTTAACAAATGTGGCAACACAGGCCATAAAAATGGGGCAAAACTCACTTAACCACTGTCTTGCTTTGTAATGGACATTTTGGGCTCAATTGTGATGTACGCTGAGGACTATCTGTAGTGTTACGGTACCAGTTTAGTAGCAAGGAGACCCGGGTTCTAGTCCTCCTATAGACAGGGAAGTCAGCTGGGTGACCTTGGGCGAGCCACTCACCCTTACCATCAGGCTCTACAACAAGCCAACTAGAAAGGAAAACCCCTTGTCAAATTATGCAGGTATTATGCAAATTATGCAGTGTGCAAGCTAAACACAGAAAGAAAAAAACCAGAAAACCAGGACAAAAACCAGGAATAACTATATTTCAGGAAATGAAGCTATTCAACAAGATGCAACTTTTACTCAATGCAGTTAATTAGTAATAATACATTGTCATATTTAGCTTTCGCCAAGAGCCGTGGCAGCGCAGTGGTTAGAATGCAGTATATTTCATGCAAGAGATATCTGCTGATTGCTGGCTACCGGAAGTTTGGCAATTTGAATTTCATTGGCTCTAAGTTGACTTAGCCTTTCATCCTTCAGAGGTTGTAAAATGAGGACCCAGATTGTTGGGGGAAAAACTCTACAAACCGCTTAGAGAGGGCTGTGAAGTCTTGTGAAGTGGTATATAAGTCTATGTGCTATTGCTATTTCTAAGCAACACAGAGAACAGTTTTGAACATGCTTTATTGCAGTCTCTCTATTCAATTTATATTAATCCCTTTACATTTGCATTACACAACCAATTCTATATTCAGATCCACCCCCCACCCCCCAAATATTATCATCTGCACCAACTGATCTTCTGGAATTTAAAGTGAAGATGTACAACCTTCCTTCTAAGATTTGCAGCTGGCTGGCTGTTTCACAACTGCAAGGGGGGGAAAGCACCTTGGGAAACCATTGAAGGAGGATTCTTGGAAAGCTGCTGAATACTGCAGTTTAAATCTTTTAGAGATACACAAAATCTGCAAAGTCAGCAGGCCTTGAATTATGCAGTGTCAAAGTGACACAGATATGGTCCCATTATGACACCAAACAGCAGCGGTAATGGAAATAGAATGTTTCTCAAAATACACAGGTGCAAAGCAAAAGCCAGGCATTCATCTTGAAGACAGTAGGAAACTTAATTCTACTAAATGTGTTATGATGCAGTTGTGTCAGTTTGGCTCTTGCACCAATATGGAATTCAGACAGAAGAAAAACAGAACAGCAATTAACAGAGACAGGTCAGGATTCAGCAGAGGTGTCAAATTCAAAGCCTGCAGGCCAAATGCATCACACGCTGGCCATGCCCACCTGTTTTAGTGAAGAGGGAAAAAGTCATGATATGTCATGTGATGACAAAATGAAGACACAAGTTTGATATCCCTGAGATACAATGATTTTCCATCTACAAGCAAAATTCAAGAAACCCACTTCAGTCAGCCTATCTTTCCCTTACTCATACAGCACATGGGAATTTCTATTTTTTAACTTTTATCTATACAACATGAAGCTACTTTCTCATTTTAAAATGCAAAAAAATGTTACTACACCCTACTATTGAAGATTATGTGACTTCTTCCCAAAAGAAGAACATCGCCTCCATTTACACAAGGTCCTGGGGACAATGCGAGTTTAAGGTTTCCATTTGCACAGAAAACTAATGGGTTTCTCCCTCTTCAAGCATAGAAGCTTCTGCTACAAATATCTGTTTCTGAAAAATAATTAATTGCTCCAATATATATTTGACATTAATCAGAGAAAGAGGAAAATGGGCAGGATAAATCCATATAGCCTTCAATATAGCAAGATATTCTTGAGTCAAGCTTGATTCCTAGTATGTCTCTGTAATTTTCTTAACAGTAATGGGGAAATGGTTTGGTTTGTTATTGCTTTCTTCCCATTGGGTTTTTTCTTTTTGGCTTCCAAGCCTAGCCCATAGTGTACTATTTCTTAGTGGTCTCCAATCCAAGTATTGAGTAAGCACAGTTTTGGCTTAACATTTACAGGCAAAAATTCTCGTTTGAAGAAACTAGATCTTCCCTCCCTTCCTCTTTTCAGATGGATGTTGTCAATCAGAAAATATTCAGGCCTTATATGTTTAGAAAAATGTTGCAAATGATCCCTTATGATCTTACAATATATTAACTAACTTTCCTGCAAGAAACATGTTCGCTTTAAAATTCAGTAATCAAGTCCTCATTAGACTGGGATGCCAACACAGAAGCACGAGAGTTATCTGTCGGCTTCTAACATACAATATAAAATCCCAGAAAATTTGCTGAAGAATTTTAAATTTTGAGATGACAAATGAAACAAAATTAAGTCTATACAAAGTAATCTTTAACTGTAGTTGATTAATAAAAACTAATATTGAATCAGATCTGGGGGGTTTTCTGCCTTGCCAGTTTGTGTGAGTACCATTTGCCTTCTCAATTCAATCATTGCTACTAGTTCTTGGAAGTATTTGGTCTGAAAAATGTTGTTCATTTCTAATTTATTTCTTCAGCCATAACAACAGTCTTTCTCATAACTCTAACATCAAACACTGAAATCACTACTTGTATGATCAATAAATTGCCTAATGGCACAGATCAAGGAAACATATCTGTTGTAGGTGAGGAAAAAGCCCCATTTGTTTATCCAGTACTCAGGCTGGTAACTAAGAAAGCAAAACCTCTAAGCAATTATGTTAATACTCTGTAGGACTAAATCTAGTAATTGTTTGTACAAACTATCCAGAAATTGCATGCATTGACCCTAAATTTTATGGAGGAAAAAAAAGAATTTGAATCTGATAAACTTTATAGCCTTCAATGAAATATGACTTGTATGGGAGTAAGCCAACTATTATGGATGTTTGCTATTCAGATTGCATTTCAATGTGGGTTCCTAATATAGCGTTATCCAAAACTTTTCCTGGGCAGGGACAATGGGGAATCTGAGAGACCCTTACAACTTTAAGATACACTGCCCTACACAGAGTTGGCTATGAGTCTCTACTAAGATTAAAACTCTAGGGATATGGGACCACTGCTTCTATACCAACCTCCTGCAACATGGTGACCTCCTCACCAGAACTCCTTGAGCCTCTATCAGGGTTAATGTTGAAATTACTCAAATTAATAGTACTATAAAATGTTAATGCTTTTTCTGAGCATGGAAGCTCATGATTACCCAGACAACCATGATAGAAGTTGTTATAGGATCAAGTTATAGAAGTGTTCAATAGTTACTGCAGGAGTATTTCACAGCATTATCTAGAACTGGAGACATCACCCTCATTTCTTGAAAATCACTCTATGTTTATATTAAGTTTTCGATAACCACTTCCTGCTATTGGACTAGTCTGTACCAGGAACTCAGTAGACTAATGGGGTTTCAAAAGGAAGTTTGGGGTTATTTCTGAAGCTTTGATGTTCATCACTGAACATTACTTATAATCATCTATGGTATTCATTATTGTTGGACTGAGGGGATAGTCATATCCTTGGACTGAAGCACAACTTTGCAGCTTCTCTCTGCGCTTAGATAGCTGAAAGTTCCTTGATCCTCTGAGGAACAAGAGAAAAGGCAGAGGAGGAACCTGGAACACTGCTGGAGGAGCACAAGGAATGAATCTAATCAACACAGGTAAGATCCTTTCTTAATAATTATCTTGTGGCAGTAAAAGCATCAAAACACAATTCTTCCCCTCCTGCTACATACAGCAACAGACTTTCAGTGGTCTTGTTCAGATTAACCCAATCCCCCCAGGAAAGAAGAGAAGTCTGTGAAATGCTTCCTTGACTGAAGAAAGTTTACTTCCAGCTTTCAAAGAGGCTGTGGTCCAACCCTTCTCAATATATCTTCCCTAGTTCTAACAATACTGCACAATTTTCATTTGGTCTCTACCCTTTTTTGGGAAAGTTTATTCAGAAGATGGCTGGCTTGAAGCTTCACAGGGTTCTAGAGGAAATGGATTATCTAGATCCTTTCCAGTCAGGCTTTACACTGGGATAAGAACAATACGTCCATTGTGGCCCTTCTTGAACTCTTGGCACTTTTGGTACCACTGAAGACACTGACTTTGAGTTTTACACTGGGAAGTACAGCATTGTGTTGATTCTCCTCCTTCCTCCACAATTATTTCCAGTTAGTGTTGAAAGAGGAAAAAATATGTTATCTAAGACCCTTGCTTTATGGGATATCCCAGAGTTCGATTCTTACTTTGGTCTTAAATTTAATCTCCATGAGACTGATGGGCAAAGTCACTACAGAATCAGGCATCATCAATATGTCAACGATACTCAGTTATGTATCTCCACACTAGTTCAATGCCACCAAGAAATGCCACCAAGATTCTTTCTTGTGTCTGAAGCTGTAGGGTCTGGATAGAGAAAAACAGGCTAGCAATCTAGCAAAACAGAATGACTTGGGCTTTTGGGTTCCTTGACTCTGGAAACCCTTCACCTTCGATCCTTGAAGAGGTCATACTCCCCAAACATAACTGATACACACTTTGGTAATCCTCATGGACACAAGAACTGTATCTCAATCAGGAGGACCTAACCCTAAAACATATCTAAATTGTTGCAATATAGGGCTGTCCCTGAAGTTTTTGAAAATTACCCAGAAATGGAAACTGATTCAGAATATAGTGGAGTTAAAACTTATGTGTTTATGTAAAACCATTATTTCATAAGTTGCACTGGTTCCCTACTGTATAAGCTTCTGGGTGCAATTCAAGATATGTGACTTGTATGTTTTCAATTGTCTCTGCTTATCCCAAAAGAATCAGAACACTGACATGCTTCAAGTGTCTTCCATGAAACATCATCATCTAGTGGGATTCAGGACCATTCTCTGTCGCAGCGCCTGCTCTATGGAAACATCGTTCTCCTTGAGGTTTGGATGGCCCCAATCCTTCTATCCCTTCCCAAGGTCCTAAAGGCTGTCAAATGACCTATGCATTGACTGGATTGAGTTGTTCCTGTTATTGTAATTATTTCCATTATGCTATTTTCCTGTTCTTTCAAGTTCCAAAGACATATTCAGTTTATAAACACTTATTCTGTTTTCATAGGGACATCAGAGATGCAATGTTTTTTATAACTTTCTGCTCCTCTACAGTTACCTGAATGGAGAAAGAGCAACTACCTTACAAGGTAATTTGTGAATCACATAAACAATTAGTTTTGAAATTACAGTGAATATTCAGGAAAAAATATTTGTACCATATCATCTGGGTCAACTGTTAAGCTGAAAGTGTAAATTATAATTTATAAACATACTTTATAATTATAATATCAGGTATGGGATAAAGGGCAATCAAAATAATATCCCATCTATATGCAGAAAAAAAATCAAAACATTTTTTGTTTAGAAAATAAGATGAGTCATGCAATAAAAGGTTTTACAAAATAATGTAAAAATAGGGGAAAAAAAGTCTAAGTGGGCATTTCTAAAGTCATGTAATGAGATTGTTGAAGATAAGTCTTGGGAGAGACATAATACTTTCAAGCAACCAGTCGTATTTTCCAAAAATCAAGTGTGCTATTAATTACCGACTTAAATTCTAAAAAAAAAAAAGCTAAATAAATTCATGAAAATGTCAAGGATTTCCAGGCAGGCAACTGAGGAGGCCAGCAAAAGGGTTTTTTAGTTGATTATTGGAAGTAGGGAAACTTTTTCCTAGAAAAACAGTAGAGGGTTGTCTGTCTACATTTTCTGTGTTAAACAGCTTCGAGAGGCCTGTGTTCCATGCTGACCAAACTGACCAATTGCCTTTTCTGCATCCAATGTAAATAGAAAGGCTACCAACTTTACAAGGGTCTGTAATAGTTTGCTGAAATGTCCATGTTCAACTGTTTGGGGTGTCCAAAATAATCAAAAACTAATTGATTGGCCACATCACATTATTTTATTTTATTTTATGCTTTTTAATTCATTTTGTGTTGCACTCCCCTGAACAGCAACTCTCCTTATTTTCTTAGATTATACCTTTGAAAAAGAGATTTTAATATTGTGTCCTTACAAGTCTCTGTACTCCAGCCCCTTATATCATTGACACCCACATTTGTCTCCAGCACAATGTTGTCTCTAGCACAAAGTATCCTTGTTAGTAGCAGCTTAATTCCTTTCCCCCTTGCCGTAACCCACCAAGAGATGTCATGCAGTTTCCTGGCAAGATTCCTGTGCATTTGACAGCAGTGGAGTCAGGAAACCCCCACGCCACCCAGTTCCAGATCTCTCTTCTAAGATATACAGGAACTGCTGAATAGGAGCCGTTCCCTCCAGACATAGTGCCACTCCCCCTATCCCGCATCCTGTCTTTTCTTTAATTCGTCCTGGTTGCAAAACTCTGCCTTGGTTCATCCCTCTTCGCCATCCCGGTACTACAATCCTTGAGGAGTTCATGGCGGCAAAAAAAAAATAGCCCAGGATGAAAAATGTTCCCTGATCTCATTTCCTTGACTATCAAAGCAAATCAAACATCCTTCCTCCCCACCCCACCCCACTCCCCGCTCATTCACACAGACCCACCTCTTCCCTTCTCTGGATTTAGACGCATCAGCTCCCTAACGCAGGACTTCGAACCCCAACCGTCCACGATTCAGCTCGGGATCGCCCTCCTTCAGGCCCAGACTTTGCCCCTTTGCCCCCGCCTGGCCTGAAACCCAAATTGCGCCCAATCCAAGCCCGTGCCCATGCCTTCCAGAGCTTCAGCCTTTTCTCCCGAATCTGTCGGGAAGACAAACTGGCAGGTCTCCCCAATTCCCTTCTTCTCTCTCTGTCCCGGTTTCCCGATCCCCTCCGAAAACCCTCGATCTCCTCCCCATCCCCTTCGTCCACCCCAAGCGCTCGCCGCCACGCTCCGGAGGCTCCCCGGTTCCCATCGGCGCAAGGCAGGAACGGCTATTACCGGGGAGGATCTGCAAGTGGTTTCCCATGTTGTTATCCTGTTCTCCGCCTCCTTCATCTGCGGCCATCGCTGTTTACCCGGAGAGGAGTCTGGGAAGACGCCGCCGGCAGGGGCGGAGGCTGAGGCAAAGGCCCCTGGGAGAATTGCTCCGCGACTCCCGCTGCTGCCCCCAGCGGTTCGTCTCGCTCGGGAGCTTCCTGAGAAAGTGCATCTCCCGAGAATGGAAACAGCGGGCGCGTCTTTATAAAGAGGGCGCGCCGGAGGTTTGGCCGCTCCATTTCCAGAGGTCCTTTCTTGGCCTGGAAAAAGGACCAACCGAGGAGGTTCTTAACTCCTGCTAACCGTCAGTGGACTGAGTCTCATAAACCCTGCAAACAGCCGCTTGTGGACTGATTCTCACGAGTGCTGCAGCCTCTAAAACTGGAAACCGAGCGGATTCCTCTCTCGCTTTCGACCTGGGGGCGGGGTGGGTGGGTTGTGGCCTCTCCCACTTTGTAATCAGAAAAATTGGGGTAAGAAAAGGTGAAAAGTATCAAAAAGTTTGACTTGTTCTGCTTATGATTGATTGATTCATATTTCTTAACCGCCCATCTCCATCGCATAAATTACAGAGCGGGAAAGGACTTTGGAGGTCTTCTAGGAGGGGGCGTTCATAATCGCACCAACGTGCCCACCGTCCTTGTCCTATTGTTTCTTTTATTTTTCTTATATGTACCCATTTCATGTATTCATAACTATGTATATATTTGTACCTATTATCTTGTAAGCGATTGACAAATCAATAAATAGTCCAACGCCCTGGTTTAATAAATTGTAGCTTTAAAAAAGTCTAGATTTTTAAACGCTAGCCAAGGTTAAGTTGCAGACTGTAGCGTTTTTGGAGGCTTGTGATGCAGTGGGTGAAGGGCAGAAAAATGGATGCTAAATCTGTGGAAGCAGCAGAATTGGAGATGGGTGAGTGTGTCAAGCCTGGAAGTTTGGAAAACAGGCTGTTTTGAAAGGTCGCCTTCCCTCCAAAGGAGAAAGGGCATTATGAAGGATTCTGTGGAATGGTCCAACCTTTTGTAAGAAGGACAGACAAGGGAAGGGGGAGCAGGGGTTTGGATGGTAGATGCAACTTTAATTGCAAAGCTGCCCCTGCAGTCTTGCACATTTTGATTCCTCAGCAGATACTTCTGTGCTAGTTTGATTGATACATCTAGTGACATCGTGGGAAGGGGGAGCTGGCTCTATATTTTGGCTGGCCTAACAGTTAAGAATACAGCTCAGGGTCAGTAGTCCAGATTCTCATCTTGATTAGATTGCTGCAATGCACTGTACAAAATGACCTGAACCACTGCAACAGATATAATGTACACCTACCCAATTATTATTAAGTGACTACTTAATAGTAGGCTACTACCAGGGTGGCAGGCCAAATTTCAAATGTTCCTATTAGTCTATAAATCTTTAGTGGCTTAGAACTCAGATATTCAAACGATCTCCTTACCCAAATCACCCAACACATGCAATAAGTATGATTGGAGAGGTTCTGCTTATGTTTAATCAGATTTAGATTTAGCAAATAATGTCTAGGAATAAGAACTTTTCCGTGACATTGCCATAAGTATGGAACTCCTATGAGATGATCAAATTTTCTCTTAACTAAGATATCTCATTTGAGGAAGGAAGGCATACTTGTTCACTTGGTACTGATGGGATTTCTATTGCAGGACCACCCTACCTGCTTACTTTGAGTTAATGATACTGAAAAAAGGATGCCTTGATTTACGTCTTAAATGCCATGTTCCTTCATTTTCTGAAAACCCAATGATCTATCAATATGTTTTATGATTACAAAGCTTTAGTAAGTCATCTCAAATAACTTACTTGCTGATGTAGTTTCTGTAATGCTATTGTTCCCTTTATATAAGTAGACTGCCTTATTATTTATTGTGATATCAGCCTAATGTGAGCTTTTACTCTGTCATATTTTGTTTCCTTGTAGTTCTTTTAGATGTATATATAATTTTTATATTATATAAGCTGCTAACCAGGCATTGCCCGTGTATTTAATAAAATCCTGGGATAAATAAATACCCGGTCGATGCCTGGAAAATCCAGGAAAATCCAGGAAAATCCTGTCATCAGGACTCACGCTGTTGTACTATCTCTCACGCAGCGTCACAAGTCTTCTATTCCTCTCCTTAGGAGTTTCTTGTCTACGCTGATATTTCATTTTTTTTTTAAAATTGCCTTGGCCAATCACCTGACATTTCCTTGGAGGGCTGAGAGGGAGCCCCCTTGTGGAGTACTGGCCGTTATCATGACAAGTCCACTGTGCTGTACAGTAGAAGCTATTTTAAGGCACACATATGCACACACATTTAGGGGTGTCTTACCCCCCCAGTATTTGTTTCCAGAGGGTAAGTCATCTGTGTACCTAGTTTGGTTGAAATTGCTTGAGGCGTTCCAGAGTTAGGCTGGAAAACACACACACACACATATACACACACACACATTTAGAGATATAGATAGATAGATAGATAGATAGATAGATAGATAGATAGATAGATAGATAGATAGATAGATAGATAGATCTTAATCCAGAAGAAAGCAGGTCTGGAGATATATTTTTAGAAACAAGGCTTTATACCTAAACTTCCTGAAATCTCATTCACAAATTCATTTTTGTTAACATTACCAAAGAATGCATTAAAGGATTTGCTGTTTTTAAAAGAAAAGAATTTTATGTAATGATGTAGTGTTTTGCAATATTAATAAAAACTGTAATGAAACAATACAGTACAATGTTTGTCTGCCCTTTCCATTTGTCACTCAAAAAGTGCTCTGTCTCTTAAAGTGCTCTTGCATCCTTTTTCTAAAATAGCATGAATTAGAGTAACTAATGAGAAAGGAAAGGGAAACTACAAATTTGTGTACTATAAAAATATACAGAAGGCATCTTTTAAGAAGAGAACAAATGGCTTCAGAGAATCAACTCTTTTTTTCCTTCAACTATCTCTCCTAACTCTTAAATTCTTCCATTGACTGTTATCTTGGTAAGGAAATTGGCTGGCCATCAGGTTTTTTTTCTAATTTTATTTGCTGCCCATCTCACTGTTGAAGTGATTCTTGTCAGCTTATATCCATATCTCAGGTAAACTGCTTGACAACAACTTCTGTTGCTTTCATGATTTTTGATCAGAGACAATTAGATAATAAATTCAAGATCATGACGTATGTATGTATGTACGTATGTATGTATGTATGTATTATGTAACCTCCAAATAAAATTAGAGGTTAAAAGTACAGGTTGTCCTCACTTAGCAACCACAATTGGGTCCTACAAATCTGTCACTAAGTGTCATGGTCACATAGTGGAAAATCACATGATCATTTCCCATTCAGTCATTAAGCCAAGACACCACGATTGTTAAAATCACATGCTCACAACTTGAGATTTTACTTTTGCATTCTCCTTTAACTGTTTGTCAGAAACCATTTGTGAAGAATGGTAATATGACCATAGGAAGCTGCACTGATTGTAAATGTGTACCAGCTGCAATGCAGCCAAATAGCTAAATGTGACTAGCAAAAGCTGTGGCAGTTGTAAGTGTGAGGAATGATCACATAGCTGCTTTCATTGCACCCTCTTAATTTTGAACAGAATGTAGCATTTGATAAGCCATAAAGCTACATAGAAGGGAAGTGGTGACTCAGTAGCTAAGAAGCTGAGCTTATTGATCAGAAAGGATAGCAGTTCAGCGGTTTGAATCCCTAGCACCATATAACGGAGTAAGCTTCCGTTACTTGTCCCAGCTTCTGCCAACCTAGCAGTTCGAAAGCATATAAAAATGCAAGTAGAAAAATAGGGAATACTTTGGTGGGAAAGTAACAGCGTTCCATGCACCTTCGGCGTTTAGTCATGACAGCCACATGACCAGGGAAATGTCTTCAGACAGCACTGGCTCTTCAGCTTTGTAACAGATGAGCACCACCTCCTATAGCCAGAAATAACTAATATGTATGTGCAATGGGAACCTTTACCTTTAAAGCTACATAAACAGGATAAATGCAAAAGATTACTATAGGAAGTCGTGTATGTGAGTGATATATGTTATGCACAAGTAGGAACTGGAGAAGGGAATATGAACCACAGTTTTCATTAAACTATATGAGGTGGAGATAATTTATCAACTCTGAATATTAGGATTCCAGCACAGAATGAATATAATAAGTTGAGTTGAAGGGACAGGATTGTGACTTACACAAGAAGTTCTTTTACACTTCAGATGTCACTGGTGTTCATTCACTTGGTTTTTCAGTGTAAATATACAGCTAGTCCTCAACTTATGACCACAATGGATCCCAGAATTTATGTTGCTAAGTGAGAAATTTGTTAAGTGATTTTTGCCCCATTTTACGATTTTTCTGGCCACATTTGTTCAGTGAATCACTGCAATTGTTAAATTAATAACACAGTAGTCAAGTGAATCTGGTTTCCCCATTGACTGCTTGTCAGAAGTTCACAAAAAATAATCACATAACCCTGGGATAACCATCATAAATATGAACCAGTTGTCCAGCACCCAAATTTAAATCACATGACCATGAAGATGCTGCAAGAGTCATAAGTGTGAAAAATAGTCACAAGTGACTTTTTTCCAGTGCCACTGTAATTTCGAACGGTCACTAAATGAACTGCCGTAAGTTGAAGACCATCTGTACAAAGGTGGCAGTAGCCTTGTGAACCATTTGTCCAATGGTATGTTTATTCCAAAAATGTATAGAAGGGAACTATTGAGCAAGAATGAATTCATTACTTCCTATGCTTTTGTTCTACACTTAAAATATCCTTAGAAAAGGAGTACAGGTAGTCCTTGACTTATGACCATTACTGAGCCCAAAATTTCTGTTTTTTAAGTGACACATTCATTAAGTGAGTTTTACCCCATTTTACAGTCATGTGAAAAACAGTCATAAGTCACTTTTTTCAGTGCCTTTGCAATTTCGAATAGTCACCAATTGAATGGTTGTAAGTCGAGGAATATCTGTACAACAAATTGTCTTCCTAGTCACTTCAATTAGAACACAGGATCTTCCCTGTTTAGTCTAATGGGTAACCATTGTTGATTTGCTATCTTTAGTGCTTTTAGTGCTAGAGCGCTCAAAAGGGACTCACTTTGAGGATAACATGAACAAGTGAATCCACAATCCATTATACTGTACATTCTCCATTAAATGAGTCGCGGTGGTGCAGTGGTTAGAGTGCAGTACTGCAGGCTACTTTTGTTGCCTGCTGGCTGCCTGCAATTTGGCAATTCAAATCTAACAAGGCTCAAGGTTGACTCAGCCTTCCATCCTTCTGAGGTAAGTAAAATGAGGACCCAGATTGTTGAGGGCAACAGGCTGACTCTGTAAAGCGCTTAGAGAGGGCTGTAAAGCAGTCTAAGTGCTAGTGCTAAATCTATAAAGAGAGTTTCACTTATTAATAAACTTCCTGGTGATTGTGTATAAACAAAGAAGCAAAATGCTTATATAGTAACAAGTACATTTATTTTTCTTGGGATCTAAATATATCTATGATGTGTGTATGTGTGTGTTTATATTCAAATAAAAGTCATAGACACATGGTCTCCTATGTGTAAAATCGTGATGCTAATGGGCATAGCTAGAATTTGGAACCATGTTGTAAATAATCTCAAATAGTTGCTATAATCAGTGAGAAAAGATTTAAATTCATGCCAAATGGTGCATCCCATTGCATTTTTAAATTTAAAAAAAATTAAAGAAGGAAAGAAAGGAAACTTGACAGGCACTTGTAGAATTCTCAATGGATGTATGAATATCTAGATCAATACCAATTCCTATTTTGAAAACTCAAAGTTTAAGTAATTAAAGTTTTATATTGCAAAAGATAATGTAGACTATATGGTTTGAGAAATCACAGTCTAACACAAAAGGACCAATTTTTTTAACTTTGAAGGAATAATAAGGAACAACATTGCCCCCAAATTTCTAAATGATGTTTCTGAAAAATTTCTTTGTCTTTCTTTGATTTGGATTGCCTCAAATATTTGGAAATCATGGATATTTTTGTTTAGATTGCAGCCAAATATTCTGGTATTCTCTGTAGTTTAAAATTCATTACTTTTTTTTTATTTTGTGAAGTGTTAGAGATGTCAGTAGATAAATTAATATTTAAATATAAAAATGTAGTATAAGCATATCAATGAATGATTTATAATTGTAAGAATTAAAAAAGTTTGGTTCCTAAACGGGAAAAAATGCAAAGTCCATAAATAAATCTTCAGATCTGTCCAAATTAAAAAAATCCAGGTATTGATTTAAATGCTTCAGAAATATTCTTTTTCTTGAAAATTGTTTTGCTTTCTATGTGGATTCAAGTTTGAAGTAGAAATTGAATAAAGAACTGGATTTGAAATAACATCTTTTGCTTTTCAGGAGTCAATTGACAAAAAATATTGATTAATTCCAACATTTATACTATTTCTACTATTCTCAACAGTTGTTGGTTTTCACACCTACTGGGTAATTGGCAAAGGAATTTTATGATAGATTTGGTCGATATAAAAGGCTTGAGATCTGATTTTTCTATGTACAGGCATTATTATACAGGCAGTATCACTGGTTACCATGTTGATTTTATCTAACTGAATGGGTGTCTTCAAATTTATAGTTACATTATTAATGTCTATATTTTTCTATGTTAATGATGATTTTTTTGTACATTTTTAATTGATATATTTAAATTAATGAGCAACTTATATCCTCTTATATGCACAACAGATCAATAGTAAATGCTTGAGAGGACTGAGAAAATGAAAATGATTTCTCATAAATTAGAACACTCCACAGCATATATTCAAACACGGACAAAAACTATTGATTCACAATTATGTGAACATGGAAAGACAGAATAATGTAGTTCAGAAGTGCTTCATACACAGATCAAACTCTGCAAATCAAAGGGCAATTTACTTATGACTGATGATATGCTAGGAGAAGAAAAAAGTTGCATTGCTTTAATCAGGTACAAGCTTACAATATTTGAAAAACCTGAAATATAATGGCATTGCATCTGAATATTTAGCCACCAGATGGTGCCTGTGCATTTTGGCTTAGTTTGAAGAGCCTTTGAATGGTTGCCATGTTATTTAGAGAAGTGCTATGCCATAAATATTTCAAATAGGGACATTTATCAAACATATCAGTAAAGTGCAAAAACCATAATCACAGTCCTGATAGCATTATTCCTTCTATCATATGTTACTACTTTACATACTGTTACTAATTCTTGAAGAAATTGTTATGAACATCCACTAATTATAAATTTGTTTTTCACTTAATCAGAAAGGATCCTGCAATATTTTAATATGTTTGGGGGAAAATAATGCATATTGGTGCCTGTTGCCAAGGACCATTTGTAAACATGAGGCACAATGTTTAATACTAAATTCTACCAGTCAGGAGAGAATTTACTCTAGAGTTAAAATTTGCAAGTTCATGCAAGCTATAGAAGGAGGATGGAATCATAAGACTTAATGATTAAATCATAAGACTTAATCATAAGACTTCTGACTCAAATTACCTATCTCCTGCACATAGCATCCTTTCCTAAAACCCTAACTTAGTGTTTCTTAACCTGAGCAACTTTAAGATAATTGGACTTCAATTCCTAGAATTGTCCAGCCAGCATGGTAGGTTAGAGAATTCTGGGAATTAAAATCTTAAATTTGTCAAAGTTGAAAAACACTGCACTAACCAATGCATAACCAGCCTGGTTAGGAAACTTATGCAAGAGTGAATGAAGACAAGAACAAATGGGAATTGATAATTGAAATAAAATCCAATTTTACCACTTCTGTCTTGTGCCAATAATCTCATCTCTCTTGTTGCATAAGATCCCAAGTGTTTCAGTTTTGGTTTGGTCCCTGAGAGCAGCCATTCATGGTTTCTGACAGCAGAAGGCAAGGATGCTTAGATTAGACCCTAGAAACTTTGTCACATTGATTATATCCATTTTCAAAGCTGATGCTGGTGTAGATTCAGCTTTGGTATCCTTAATAGATTATTTATGCTAGAAAATAGTTTCTTGCTTTTTTTCTATAATATTTAATATGATCAATTGTGGGTTTTTTTGGAGGCTGCATTTAAAATTACTGTGTACTACTGGAAGTGATCCTATTTGATCATTTTAATTATTTTGAGTCTGCCATTCAGGCAGTTCACTGCCTACTGCTGAGCCTAAGCCAAAGGATGCCATTACATATGCAACACATTTAATTAATTGGTTTGTTCTAATATATGAACAGTGGTCCAAATTTCCTTTCTTTATGGAGTTCAACCTTTGATGGTGGATAAAAAAAATAACCTGCAAATATTGGCAAGTTTTACAGCAGTTTGAGTTCATGGATGAATTGATAAATTCAGAAAACCTGTTGGAACCAGATACTATTGGAAATGTAATATCTATGCACTGGGAAATCTGGAAGCTGTACCTGTTTTACTCTGAGGACCACAATTGCACAGTGGGAAATAGATGTGTATGTGCAAGCTGAATGAAAAAGTATGGTGCATACATACAACAAAGTGATAGGTCATATATCATAGATCTTAGTTACAATCATTAATCATAATATACAACGACAACAACAATATGGTGCAATATGTGATATGATATTTGTGAAAAGAGCAAACGCATGAAAGTAATCCAGCCTACATCCTTTATTAATTTTGAGGCTGCAAAAAATCAGTGCATTCCAATATATTTCTGAATTCTTTTGATTTTGGTAATGTAGGTGGTCCTTAACTTATGACCACAACTGAACCCAAAATTTATGTTGCTAAGTGATACATTAGTTGAATTTTGCCCGGTTTTATGACCTTTGTTGTTACAGTTGTTAAATGAATCATTGTAGTTAAGTTAGTAACATGATTGTTAAGTAAATCTGGCTTCCCCATTGACTATACTTATCAGAAGATCGGAAGAGATGATCACATGACCCTGGGACCCTGGACAACGATCATAAATATGACTCAGTTGCCAAGCATCTAAATTTTCATCACGTGACCAAGTATGAAAAATGGGCATAAATCACTTTTTTAGTGATGATGTAATTTTGAACAGCGACTAAATGAACTGTTGTAAAGCCCCTGTCACACTGCACCAATGGAGAGAAGGGGAAGTAAGATGGAGAGAAACACTTGCCATCCGTTGGTTAACGTGATGCATCCGCTCTGTATTCACTGCATCCGTTTTTCATATTCTCTATCCGTCCAGCATCTGTCTACTGACATTTCATCCGCTCAAAAAGTTTTGAGCTGCACAAAACTTTTTGAGCGGAAAATTGTAATCCCAACGTGGTCCATTCTACATCCGCTACGGTATACGGGGAACAATTCTCTGCTCACCCGCTCACCGTCTGTAAACACTCCGTAGTCATCCGTTCACGGGCATCGCCCCGCAATTTGCCTAAAATATTCGTAGAGCGCATCTCGCTGCGCATCCTCGCAAACTCACATCCAACTCATGGAAAAACAGACACAGGGATGGACTACAAGCGAAAACGGGAACGCCGAACGGACATGCAGCATTAGTGCATGGACATAGAAAGGATGAAAGCGGACTCCTGCCAGTCGGCATACAAACTCATTAAAACGGAAGAAAAAAACATTCATATAGGGACCGATCTTCGATAATTTAGGATGTGTCTGAGAGGATGCCTGGCAGGATCAAAGGTACACTATGCGACAGTATATTCACTATACCTGGTACCTCCGATATACCAGGGTGCAAGGAATCATGAACGAATTCCTATAAAAGAAAATCACTGGCATCTCACTTCGTCCACAACAGCGCCCTACGGTGAGAACTGTTCAGCCTTCATCTGGCTTTGCTGTTTCACAGCATCCAGTCCATCTCCACCCATGGGATTCGTCAACACACTCCCTTTTTGTAGCCGCCGGATTCGTTCTCAACAGTGGCGAAGCCCTCTACAGCTCTCCTTCACCTGTTCTACGCGAAGAAAAAGGAGGCGTCCAAGAAGTCTCTCGGGTCGAAGATGGATCCGCGGAAGATGCCGAGTACGGACTAAATAACAAGCTAATGGTGGAAAGCAGAAGGAACGAAGACGACCTGCATTCAGAACTTCATGAAGGATGGACCACCAGCATGTTTATGAAGTTGTGGGAGCGTCTGAGACCCAGGGTGACCAAGGCAAACACCAAACTTCCGGCCCAGCCTGGACCAGCTGGCTCAAAGTGCACCCACTGCTGTCGCCGACCTACCTGGCCTCCAGACACCATGTTATAATGCGAGCATGCGTACGCTGGAGGGTGCCACACAACACCATCAGCTTGTGGTCAGAGAAGTGCGTGCAGTACGCGATCAAGTCGAAGGAATACCTGGAGGAGCTGCCTCCCAGTGCCCCTTCCACTGAAGAAGGCTGGAAGAAAGTTGCCAAGGGAGCAGTTGGTACAGGAAAGTGGACACCTTCCCCCAACACCATTGGAGCCATAGGTGGAAGCACGTGGCCTGCAAGCTCCAGCCAAACTCAGGGTCCACTTTATCACACTACAGAGGCTTCTTCAGCATCTCCTCTTTGCCATTGTTGATGCTACTACAAGTTCATGTTACATCGATGCTTCAGGCCAATGGTCAGCTTCAGATAGCCAGGTATAACAATGCCCAAGTTGACCTCAAGGGGCTGGAACACAACCTCACATGGGCTTCCAGATCCAGACCCCCGCTGCCAACGGACACACATAGCATTAACGTGCACGCTTAACACATAACACACTCGTCCTCAGGGGGATGACACCTTCTCCCTCATGACCGCTACCTCATGAAGGCCCCTACACTTCCAGATGCCTCACCCATGAAGAGAGGTATCTCAACTAAAATGCTGTCCAGGCGGCAAGGCGGTGGTGGAGAACGCCCTTTGAATCCCTGTGATCAGGTATCCAGGTACTTCTCACACCAGCAGATCTCTCTCCGTCC